>CM066031.1:1813178764-1813389794 GCA_033557465.1 Ichthyophis bannanicus | reverse complement strand
CAGCACACAGTAGAACAGGATAAGAATAGAGCTTATTCTTCATATAACCGTTTCAAGCACAGCTTCAAGCAACTGCCTACAGATGGAGGAAGAGATCCCGAGACAGAGACAGCCAACGGCTACAAGCTCACAACACCAGTATCACCTGGTGAAACAGAAGCCAAGCCAATCAGGATAGAGAGAGAAGGCAACTCTCTGGAATGGCAGAGAAGAAAGGCCATTGGAAGTCTGTGGAGATTCGGCAAGGCAGTACTCATACTGGGAGGTAGTCCAAGAGTCCAGCAGAGTCCATTGGACTGGATTCAGGTCCAGATGAATGGAGTGGCAGAGATAGGAATCACCAGTGGCTACCTGTAAGGGGGAGAGACTGTCATGTTGACGGAAGGGACTTTCAGACCAAGGGCCAGAAGGTATGTGAGAGGAAAATCACAGGTGTCCAAGGGATCAAGATTGGAATGCTGGACCATCAGAATGGGGTTACATATTGGCCAGGCTAGGTACAGAGAGGAATAATGATACTCCTGCAGGAGGGTCTCAGGTATGAACCCTGATCCAGACCCTATCTATAAGAGAGAATGGCAGCAAGGGAATAAGCATTCGCATGATGAGTGCCTTAATGGGAAAGACCTCGTCTGTGCCCAACGTATTATAATGACCCTATGCTGATTGATTACGCAGATGAAAGTACAGTTTATAATTGGACTGTTCTCTCTATCCTATATGCGATTGCTACTTTCTCTGATCGCAACACACATCAGCACATTAGGCAGGGACAAAGAAACCTTACTCGTTGTTCTTTAAAAATTTTTTTTTTCCCACTAGCAAACCCAAGCTCTCTAAAGCAGGATTTGGGCTCAGGGCACAGTAAGCAGGGGCCGATCCAGCTAAAGGCTTTCAGGGCTGGTCCATTTGATAGTAATGAGGGCTGCACCATGATTGTGTGTGTGGAAGCACGGGAGACATCACTGCTGAGATCGGCGGTGGAACATAAGCAGAGTTAACCTAACCAGCAAAGTTTATTCTTTACATTGTGCCTTTGTATTTTGTTTGGTAATTATTTGCTAATAAAACATTAGCTAATTTTGACCTGACATGCTGAAGGTTGTTTCTGGTTTACTTTGTGACCGTTTTGTTATTCCATTTTAAACACCTGCAAAGCAATGTAACCTCATTTATTAGTGCTATCAAGCCATACATGTGCTGGGTGAATTAAACCCCAGTCAATAAAAGAAGTATGTTATTGATCATGTACCACATGGTTTCGACAAATCTCAAATTATTGTTCCATCAGCTGTGTTTGGGACGTGAATGAACTACAATACCCACAATAACCGTTGCAGGAATCATATGTATATATGCAGTCGTCAAGATTGTGTGTAAGCTCTCGACGCCTAGCAGCCGTCTGACAGTCCGTTACCACCCACCTGCCCGAGGGGTGTGCCATGGCGTGCAATGTGCTTTGTGCAAGCAGGGGCGAATGTGCAGGCCATCTGCACACGAGTGGCGAGTGTTAGGTAGGGGACAACATTACTATGGAACACATCAGTACGCGTGAGGTCTGGGAATATGCACCCTCCCTGACCCATGGGTGTGTGTGAGCAGCACCCAGCTCCTGGCCCTGGGCAGCTGACACACCCTGTGAGGGTCACAGCCATCCTGTTGTGCCAGTGCTGCAGGTGTCACTGGCAATCCAAGCCACCCATTGGCAACGTGCTAAGGGTAAAGGGTAAATGGTCATGGACCAACCATGCATGTGCACAATACATACGGGACCACAGGTGCACAAATATGCTACAGACCTGGCACACACTGTTTGCTACAGTTTTATTTGGCTAAGGTTACTTTCGACGGCGCGGCCGACCACGCCTGGCCTGACCCATCCCCCCCACCCGCTGCAGTGCAACACCCGCCCCCGGTGAAGATGGAGGCGCGCGTGGCCGAGGAGCCGGGGCCGGTGCGGGTGCTGGTGCTGCTGCTGGTGCCGGTGCTGCTGCTGGTGCCGGTGCATGTACCCCCTGCTGTCTTGCCGCCAGCATCCCCTCCAGGGCTACACACATGCGTTCGAAAGGTATAGCTCTCACCACCTCTGTGAGGCCCTGTATCTGTGCGGTCGACTGGTCCAGCTTGTTGCATACGACAGCAAATGATGCTCTGATGTCCATCAACGCCTCCCGCAGGCCTTTGTGTGAGACAGAGCGTTGTATGAGAGATAGTCCGTGGTCTGTGAACTACATCAACACAGTGACAGGTTGCACATCATCACCAGGGCTAGTACTGTGGTGTGGCGTACCCCTGTAGACAAAGGTGTGTGGCGATGTGGCAGCGTGTGCCCCACTAGTGTGGGGAGACCCCACACACAGCACACGGTCCACACTCCGAGATGTTCTGAATGCCCGTGACCCATGTGGCTGTGCTGAATCACACATGTAATGCATGGTCTGCTACGGTTGTGCATCCAGGGGACTGAACACATGTTTCAAGGACATGGGAGCTGATGGCTGATACAGGGACAGGGACAACAAATGCACACCATCACAGGTGTCCCCGCAAGGGTGCGGGGTCAGGGGCGACAGGGTGGGCCCACAGTGCAGCAGGAACACAGACCTTTGACAGGTCCATGTTGGAGGGGGCTCAGGTCACAGGGGGCGATGTGTGCATTGGTACAACAGACCCTCACTGGCGTATGTGCAAAGCTGCCAGCATCCGCCTGGCAATGATGTTAGGAGAGGGTACGGGCCATGTTGTGTGATGGCAGGGACATGTTGTTTGTGGGGCGGGACATGGTACCAGTGCGTACTACCTGGGCAAGACAAGCGGCGGGCATGTTCCGATAGGATTGGACAAGAGATGGATCCGCAGGGGCTGTCTGCCCCACACACATGACAGGCAATGTAATGCTGGTTATGCACATAGCAGGTGCTGCCCCATGGGGTGTGGTGGCGTCACAACACTGCATGGGGGGGGGAGTGCCGTGACCTGCAGATGGGTGTGCACATGCGGGGTATGGTCCAACGCTATACACAACAGAGGACAGCACATGACCAGTGTGTCCATGTAGGTGACCGACCCGCTGTGCAATGTGGGGGCATATTGTCATGTCCCCACGAGGGGGACATGTTATTGCAACACATTGATATGTCATGCACGACATCGTATAGGTGCGCAATCAGGGGGCCCGGTGGGACATGTCCCTCTCCCGGGCCAACTCTACATTGTCCCTGACCTGGACATCTGGTGGGTGCCAGGGATCTGGGTGTCTGGACAGGCCTTGTCTGCTGTAGGGCTATCATATTCTGGCGGGCAACAACATCTCTAGCATGGTGTGACAAGGGGCCATGGGCCACAACAGGTGCAGGGCTTCATAGGGCATGGTGGGTCTGTCCCAGTTCCCCCGGACAATGTGGCAAATGCCATTCATAATGCGTGTGTGTCAGCTGCATGTGGTGCGATGGTCGGAAGACTATTGCTAGGTCAATGCATGTATGCCATCCCCTGTCTGTTAACATGTGGCGAGCTGTCAGACAGATGCCTGGGTGTGATTCATCCCAGGCCTGTCAGGGTATATACTAATATGTTGCGCAGGGTTATGTGGGGGATGTACCCATCTATGACAGACACAGACTGCTCACACTGATCAGTTATGCCTCCTCAGGTGTGACGGCAACAGGATATTGCTATGTGGGGTGACGTCCACCAACACAGATATGCCTGGTAGCACACACAACAGGATACCTGCTGTCAGTGTTAGATGTGCGGTGACACGGGGCAGGGTGTCAACAGTTGGACATGTCATGGAATCCCCAGAGATGTGTGCAGACCTGTCTGTACACAGCATGGCTTTTGATGTGCAGGCTGTGGCAAGGTTATCCATACCAAGCATCGGAAAACAAACATAGGAACATAGGAACATGAGATATGCCATAACATGGTCACACCAGGGTCCATCAAGCACAGTATGCTGTTTCCAACATTGGCCAATCTAGGGTCATATGTACCTAGCAGTTTCCCCAAGGGACAGTGGTCCCACAATGCTTGTCTTTGATCAAGCAGTGATATCCAGGGTACCTTCCTAATGATGGTTTAATGGACCTTACCACAGGTACCTGTCCAAACATGTTCTATACACAGCTCCACTAACAGCCTTTTACTACATCCTCAGTCAGAATATCCCAGGCGTTTGAGTACACTTTGTGTAAGACGACATACCTGTTATCAGTTGTAAATAGTTTACCCTGTCGCTCCAGTGCATGTCCCCCAGCCTCTAGATATTCTGATAAGGTGATCAGGTCCTCTATGGTCTACCCATTCCATACACCGTCCATGGATATATAGACCTCTATCACTATCTCCCCTCAGCGGTCTCTCTCTCCCAGGTTATAGAGCACCAACCTTTTTAGCCTCACCTCATAGGAGTGGACTCCCATCCCCTTTGCCATTTTGGTGGCCCTTATCTAGACCCACCTCTGTTATTTGCTAGATCCCAATTCATTTTACGGTGACCAGTATTGCACACAATATACAGGGTGTGTCATCACCATGGAACGCCTATAGAGGCATGTTAACATATGTTGTTATAACTGACATTTTCTGTCCAGATCATACCTCTCGCCCTTTATGATAATTTGGCCGCCGCTGCACTATGGGCCAAGGGTATGAATATGGTATCTGCAATGAGCCTACAACATCTCCCTGGGTGGTGGCGCCAAATGTTGAACCCAGCATCATGACACATAGTTTGGGTTGGGCCTCCCTAGGTGCATATCCCTGCACCTCACCACATTATCCCTCATCTGCCATTCTGATGCACAGTCCCCCAGTTTATCAGGGTCCTCTTGCATGTATCCGCAATCCCTGTGGGTTTCAGCAACCTGACATTGTTGTGTGTCATGTGCATATCTGATAACTTCACCTGTCACACCACCTTCCAGGCCATTTAGGAATATCTGAGGAAGCAGCAGACCCAGCACAGATCCCGGTGGTACACCACTATTCACCTTTCCCCATTGGGGAACCTGGCCATTTAGCACCACTCTCAGCTTCATATCTTCCAACCTGTTCACGATACACAATAGTACACTGCCTCCCATCCCAGTATCTTCAGCTTTGCAAAACGGTCTCTCATGCGGGACCATGTCAGAGGGTCCCTGCCAGTCCAGATACACAGCATCAACCGACTCACCTTTGTCCACCTGCCTCTTCACACCCTCATTATAACATAACTGATTAGTGGGACAGGATCCTCCTGGTCTAAAGCCACGTTGGCTGTCCCCCATCAGGTTGTGCCTATCTACCTGCTGAGTACATATATTCATTATGATGGTAACTACCATATGTCACGGTACTGACAACAGGCTCAACGGTCTGTGTGTTCCCGGATAACCCCTCGATCCCTTTTTACAAACCATACCCATAACCATAACCATAGCCGTGACCCAGAACATTACCATACCCATAGCCAACGCCGGTATGGATCACCTGTTCTCTGCAGGTTGACCTTCCATCTCCCACACATGGACTCCAGGGTCATTGCATCAGGGCACACATTCATGTAGGTACGGCTCAATTGATAGCAATTACCCAGCTCATCATCCACCTGGCCTGCCTCCCACTGCGTGGCTATCAGTCATACCCAGGGGCCTCACTGGGTGGATTTGATAGCAGGTTGTATGTCTGTGCGATGGTAGGTGTACGTTCCAACAATTATGACATAACGGATGTGGACATGCGGTAATCCATGTATCCCCAGCTTGTACCATGGGGCTCCTCCCCCCCGTCAACAGTTATGTTTCCATATGAGGGCCTGACACAGAGGGATTCCCCAATGTAGACGGTCCATGCTGCATACGTATTTCCCAGCTGTCCTCCAGGGGTGTAGCCAGGGCATAGGTCAGTGTTTCCACCTGTGGCTCCCATCGCTGAGATGGTTACTCGCCAGATATTATTGCCATTATGTTCACAAGTTACCATGTTCAGCCGCCCAACACAGTTACAGGGACACCGGCACTCTCGTCTCATTACATCTAGCACTAGTCCCTGGGTCCCTATGTCGTGCAGACACCGCTGGCAGAGGTACCGTCTGGAGATGCCTAGCTCTACAGCACCATTTCCCTGACCCTCACCACTACTCTGATGTGGACTGCCTTCTGATTGTGTCCCAGTACACGTACCTCTCCTGCGTCGGCGCCACTCACAGCGCATCGTCGCTTCATCCCTCGAAGGGTCACATGCCATCTCTGTCTGTACACTGTGTCCTTTGCATCCGCTGATGTCGCTGGGGATCATGATCATGCTCCCTGACATGATAGTCCACTGTAGATGGCACTCCATGCTGGCCTATGCCTTGTTGTGTGCTCCACCCTAGCACTGCACAGCTTGTGCTGACTCAGGCCCTGACCTTGTGGTGTGTAGTTGGGTTACACCTCATAGCCCTCTTGCATGGACACACGGTACCACAAACCAGCTCCAATATTGTCTCTGGGGACCCTGGAGCATTCTGGGACCGGTGGTTTGTCATCGCAGGTACCTGCTGTCACATGACCTACAGGACTGCCAGTGTGCGTGTCCAGGGTCACTCACCCTATCAGGGGCTCGCTCCTGACCTAGGACACGCTCGCTCCTCACCAGGTTCACACAACACTGCAGTTATGCCGGCATATGACTGTGTTCATTGGCCCTCAAATGGTGTGCTGTTTGTTACCTGACCACCCGCCACCCAAAGCCATACCCCTGTGTCTATTCCGCCAATATGCCACGTACATAACCCTCACCAGTAGCAGCTGTTGATGTACAATGTGACAAACAACACAATCACATCACACAGGGAACAGTTACATATATCTTGTGTATGTGACCACCTCATGCCACCCACCTTCAGCATTGTGTGCTCCAACTGAGAAATGGCTGCGCAACTCAGTCATCATATCGTACATCATGTGTCTGTAAGGGGCCTGCAGATGTTGTGGTGGGGGACCCATAGCCTGGCTGTCAACAGGCTGCTGCATGTTTCCGGCCATCCCAGGTGATGATCCACTGGTCCTGGGGGGCGAGGGCTGTGGGCCAGTTGCATCTGTGCTTGCGCCTGATTGCTGGGCCTCTCTGTCCTCCCGGGTCTCAGCCACATCCTCGTCTGGCTCATCTACATCCTCCCCCTGCTCATGCGCACCCATGCTGCTGTAGTCACCTGTGATGTGAGCAATAGAGGAGGGCTCTGATATGTATCAACGCAACAACTGTATATCCGCTTGTGCTGTGGTCAACACATACATGCGGTGATGTTGGCATGCATACTGCTTACACACTCACCTGCTTCCTTCAACAACCCATACGGTAGTGCCATGTCCCCTCACCTGGGGTACAGGTGGGTGCAGTATCCCTGTCTGTGTGTTCTGATTGGCAGTAAGGTGCTCATAGACGCAGATCCCTTCCTGCCCCCGTCCCATACCTCCCTCCCTATGTGCCTCTCATGTCACCGTTTGCCCTTGGTTACCCTGTGGTCGCACCCGCCTCTGCCACCCCCTTTCAGAGTGTGCAGGGCCATTATATTGGGCATGCGACCATGACGGATAGTGTTCTGCGCGGTGCGTGACATTCAGGGCTGTGGGCTGGGATGCTGTGCAGTAGACCCTTATAGCACCGTCATGCGTTTGGCCACACACATGCAGTGCCTGGCAGCTCACATGTTCCCTATACATGCCTTGCTGCATGTCCACACATTAATACAGGGTACGTCATAGACTGTTGTGGGGGTGGGGGTGTGTCTTATTGCCATTACCAGATATGGGACAGGTGGGGTACGGATGGGATGAGGAACATGTGGTAACTGTGTCCTGCGACCTGGCCCCACATCAGGGTTTGTGTTAGGACAGCATACCCACATGCCCTATTGGGGATGGCTACAGGGTGTGGCGTGTGAGACACATAGGGGTGGGGGGTTGCACGAGGCTGCGTGGTCTGCAATGCTGATCACAGGTATGTCCTGTGAGCTACTTGGTAGCGGTGTGTGTTGGTGGGCAATGACAGCAATATACATGGATGTGTGCTGAACGTGTCATCCTATGCGTCACAACATTACCTTGCCCGGACATCAGTCTGCTAGATTGGCACATCAGTCCTAGTCCTATCGCTGTGCGACCTTCAACAGTTACGCAGTCACGGGATGGAGCGGATGCTCCCTGGTACACAGCGGTCCGTGGAGATACCCTCGTCCCATTACGGAACCACGGGAAACACTGGCATCGCTAACATGCATATGTTGCCCTGGGAACAGTCAATAGCCACCCATCTGCTAGCCGCACGGCAATCTCAGTGTCAATGACATGGTAACACTATGATACCATGTGGAGATCTCACAATGGTCCACGTGAACATTTGTAACTAGTTTGGACCCTGTCTAGGGGGCCATCCCCAGGGCCCCAAGCGGAGATACACCCTCAGGACTTTGCAACTCACCTACACTCTCGGTTCTGCCTTATCAACAGTCCCTCAGTGGACAATCACTACACCTGTGCAGGATGTCCCTGGCACCATCTCACCATTCTGTTTCCCTTCCGACAAAGGACATGAGGGCACCATTGCAGCCCTATTCATCTCCACATCCCAGTCCGATCCATGCTATGCCTCCTGGGTCAAGGGGCTTCACAGGCACGTCGGCCCAGTGATCGACAACATCATGTCCCTTTCCTTCACAAACTGGATCATTACCTGCAGGCCTTTGGCATACCTCAGCTATACCCCTGTTGCCAGACTGCAATGTGTACCCTCTACAGTTGGGTTCCTATGGACCCATCTCTGGCACACCTATACTTTGCTGAGATGATAGGAGACGTGGACGTACGACAGCTACAGGGACATATTGACTGTGCTGCACCACTGGACCCCTGCCAACATGGCCTCAGGGAACTCCATGGAGTTGACACCCTCCTCACCATACTCCTCAGTTAGCTGATGTATGGCATAGATGATATCCAACTGGGTTGCCACCTCCCAACTCTGGACGTCCCTGCAGCGCGTGATTCAGTGACACACAACCTCCTTGTGGCGGGAATAATTGTGAAGGGCATCACTGGAACAGTGCTTATATGGTGCAGGTCCGATCTATAGCGAAGGTGGCAGCATGTCGGCTCAGTGGACAGTACATCTGAACCCTTCCACCTACATCAGGGTGCTAACCAATGTTCATCACATTCTATCCCCCTATTGAACATCTACCTGCAAACCATCTGTGGGTTCATACATCCTTGTAGTGTTGTCTACATGCCTTATGGCGATGACGTTGTTCTTTACACACCCATCTCCAATGCACATATGTCTCTCCCCCCTCTCATCACATGCCGCAATGCATTGTTAGGGTGTCCGTCCTCGTGAAACCTCCATATGTGACATACAACAACGGAGGTCCTCTTGATCACGCGCAATCCCAACATCATCCCACCACATCATCTCAGGACTGGGGTATATGAACTGCAATCCGACCCGTCCTCACTTTACCAGTATTTCATTTTATAGCTACGCGTCCATATGATATCCCACCTGGAAAACACAGGCACACCTGCATACTACCTAATCCACCTTATGGGACACCTACGCTGCATGTTGGAACCAGACAATTTGATGACAATATACCATGCACTGATGATCCCACACGTCATTTACGGGACCATCATTTGTCAGCTTCCTCACTAATCCACCTTATACCCGTTACAGCTGCCAATGACTGCTACAGCAAGGTTACCTCAGGGAGACGCCTTGGATAACCATGTTCCCCTGAGCTGATTCACTTACATTGGCTAGCCATTCAGACCAGCATTATCTTTATCACCCTAGCTCACACGTTGAACAAACCTAATAGGCTCTACACTGCATTCTTCTCCTCCCCTACTCACTGCAGTACACCAGACAGAGCGAGAGCATCCACGAACATCACCTCCCTGGAGCTACAGACGGCCATCACAAGCCCTGCCTCCTCTGCAGCCCACAGGACCTTTCACCTTTGTGCCCCTAGGTGCTGCAATGCAGCACCCCCTGGCATCTGGCCTATCAGCAGCTAATCACAATTCAGGTAGGCCGTCACTTTCTATCCCTGCAAACTCTTCCCTATAGAGTCATCAACACCTGTCGACCTCAGCGAGCCCACCCACATACCTGATTGCATGATATCTCAGTAACCTGCCTGTGATGAGTATATATGACGTTGGAATATATACCTGTCACCTTATAGTGGTAACATGTCCCTGATCATTTATGGTACATCTGTGGGATTTCTGTACATTGTTTGCCTTGGTATCCACGTTCCGTCCCATGTCATCTGTGATCTCATGCATGTTGAGTGTACTGGGATTAGGTTTGCCTGTTAGACACGCTGATGCTGAATAGTGCGGTGTATGAGGGGATATAGATATGAACCTAACTACATAGCTATACAAGGTGTACACTCCGGGGGACATTGGGATGGTCACCTGAGGATGGTGTAGACTACTTACACCTCTTATCAACACACATGTGTTGTCGCAGAACCGCTGATCTCTGACTCACACATGCAACGCTTCTGCAGCAGCATAGGCAGATTACCTTCTCGCATCAACGACCTGTATCATGTGCTGCTCATTTCACAGGTTAGGATATGTTTTTTCCGGCCGTGGACCGCTACTCTTCCTGCTGCACCTGCACAGGTCTGTTATCATTGACCACCTTTGTATAACATCTCCTTTGTCATGTTGGACACTGATCATCTGCCTGCTGCTACCATGGAACTCCACAGTAGCAGCATTCAGGTGAGCATTGTCTGTGCTGATCAGGCACATGTTATACGACGTGTGTTAATGATTAGCGTGATGTTCCGTCGACAGCCTGGGATGACAGGAACATTGGACAGAGAGAACATATCGTACCCTGTCAATGGAGAGGTACATGCTACAGGTCAGTGATGCGTTAGGGCATCCTGTCTTTGCATCGTCCCTAGCTTTGCATGTGTGCGTGTGAGACCAGCATATCATCCACACCCGGTCTGTATTGATCAGAGGTGGAGGTGGTCTGGACCTTCATCCAGTGAGTCCGCCATGTATTTCTGGAGGGTATTCTCTATATATCTATTTGATATCTCCCTGTGATTGGACCCCACTAATCGTGGCAAATAACAATCATACCGGTCACATCAGGGAGATGTGTGCCACGTGCATGTGCGGCCTGTGCTCAGACCTCACCCAGGCTGGGTGCTCAGACACATTGCATAGGGGACACACATGGAGCCAGGGTATTGGGCAACATCCATCACAAATATGTGTGTCAGCCATCATGTTGTACGGTAGTTTGTGGTGACACACAATGAGTGGGAGGGGGGCCATCACAGGAGGGACAGGGTGCACAGTGGCAGATTGGACTGCAGGACGGAAAGGTATGTACAGTGTCCATACAGACATGCTCAACAGAACAGGCACTGCCATCGCAGCTGGGCTTTCAGCAGCCATGACAGAGGCTACAGCAGCACAGATGGGCCTGTCGTGTCAGAGGGGACTGTCACAGCAGTTATCACACCAGGTACTGGCTCACAGGGATGTCATGGCGGTATCATGGAAGGAGTGCAAGCTCTGGATGCATTGTGTGGACCTACACACTCAGTTATGAGTGTGCTGTGGACTCTTGGGGGGGATGTCCTGGCCCGTGGGGCCGGGGAGGGTGCCTGTGCAGAGCTTTCAGCAGTGCCCTGTCACGGTTATTGCAGGAGGGACAGACCCCCTTGACATGCAACCTGTCTGTCAGAGTGTGACTGATGGACCTCTGTGATGCCGTGATTGCGTCATTGCATACATAGGTTCCAGACTGAGCTGGTGACATCATAGGGTTGCTGTTGGTTGAGATGTTAGGTCTGTGGGCATTTTCTCTGGGTTCTATCCTGTATGTGCGTTGGTCATGTATTGGCCCGCAGACTGAATTCCATACATGTGACAGCAGAGGTGAGGCTTGGGGGATGGGAGGGGTGAGCTGTGCCTCACAGTGCATGTTGTGTGGTTGTCCTGGGGACAATGTTTGCTGGTCTGCCTATCCACACACTGTGTGCAGCAGAGGTATCCAGTTTGCAGCTGTGAGCTCTGTTACTGTCACCTCACAGGTTCAGTGTCCCCTGGGTGTTGTTACAGTGAGCCATGTTGGTTTGGCCATTACATGGCCTGGCCAACCCTGACACATATTTGTGATTACAGGCGTACACTGTGGGGACTACCTAGTAGCCATAGCGTACAAAGGGTTTGGAAATGCACATGCTTAGCTGATAGACCTGTTTCATATTGGCAGTTACATACGGTGCTACGCATAGGCTGTTGCCTGGACATTGTTACATAGAGATTTGTCAGACGTACCTGCTAGCGGGTGTGCAGTATCCAGGAGCTCAGGCAGGCCACATGTGTAGATATCTCCAAGTCTTTCTGCAAGCTCACGCTCGAGGGCCGATAGTGGGGAGATGAGGGGGCCCCCGCCACCTGTCCCCAGGGCATGCTGGTGTTCAGCCACCATCACCTGCCGTACACCTCTTTTTATGTCAGAAAATCTTTTTTTCAGACTGTCCGTGTCTCTTGGTGGGCCACCCGCCCCAGCCACTGCTAGCCTCACATCCTCCCACACAGCATTGCGGTTCCCCACGGGTGTTTGGCTACTGAGGCGGCCGAAGAGGACATCGTAGTTCTCCAGGACCATGCTCAGGAGACTGTGGTTCTCCTGGTCACTGAATCTCAGCGCCCTCCTCCGCTGCGTAGCTGGCACAGGTGGGCGCTTTCTTTTGCCAGTGTGTCTTTGCACCTCCACACCTGTATTCCCCGATGGGCCTGCAACAGCCTCAGGCACCGGTGTCACCGCCCCACCCACCTCTGCAGTGCACTGGTGTTCTGCATCCCCACCGGCCTCATCAACATTCACCCCCTCTCTCCCCCTCTCCCCCTCTCTCTCCATCACCCTCTCCCCTCACCACTCCCCACCCAGCACAGGACACCACACACCACCCTACACACTGCAGACCACCCCACCCCACCCAATCCACCCTACCCTGCACAGAACACAACAATACACATAGAACAGACACAGAAACAGTGCTACACCAAATACGATATGGCACTCTACAGACACACAGCCTCCTCTCCCCCTACAACACCTTCTACCTCTTCAGTATCACACACGCCTCTGTTTCTCCACACTCCCTCACTGTATCTTACAACACCCTCGTCGTTTACCTGTGGTACAGTGTGTTTTATACCATATTATCATTGCTTTTTGCCGTTGCGCATGCGTTTCTTTTTTTTTTTTGGTGCGCCGCTGATGTGCGCGTGCGCTGTCGTCTGTGCGCGCCGCGGATCTGCGTCAGAGCTGTGCATGGGCGTGTATGGGTGCGGCGCATTCAGATGCACATGCCGTCATCACGCATACACGCCCCAGCGCGGCCAACATGGACGTTTACGCTCTGTTTTTCGTTTGCGCATGCGCTGTTGCTGTTCGGCTTTGTTTTCCGTGCCACAGATGTGCGCATGCGCTTTCGTCTGTGCGCGCCGTGGATCTGCGTCAGAGATGTGCATGGGCGTTTGGGTGCGGCGCATTCAGACGCACATGCCGTCATCACGCATACACGCCCCAGCGCGGCGCACACGGACGGCAGGGATTGCTCTATGGGATGCACATGCGCACGGCGCTCCCCCACGGCGCGCAATGACGCACAACGTCACAGGCGCACATCTCAACACCGGAAATACATCTATATATCCTCAGGCATAGATAGTACACATTGAGGGTTGTATTGTAGGAGAGGTGTACGTTTGGAGAGGGTGACATATTGATCAGGCTAGGTTATCTGTGTAGTTCATTGTCTATTGGGTTGTACTGTGTGTATTGTATTGTATTGTGTGTATTGTGTTGTGTATCGCATCCGTTTGTTCAGTTGTCAGTCGGTGTTTGTGAGTTGGTCGCTGTTGTGGGAGGTTTGTGTGTGTGTTGTAGTGTGTTTGTGTAGGCCTGCGGGGTGAGGTGATGGCTGGGATATATGTTTCTGCATGTGCCCTGGATGGTGAGCAGATGCTGCGGTTGCCGGACAGGGGGGATGGTGTCCATGGGGCTGAGGCACAGGGCATGGGTGTAGTCCCGCAGCAAATCAGACCTGCAGCTGTGGAGGAGGGCCAGGCAGCTGATGTACGTGCACAGCGCAGGAGACGTGCCGAGGTGCAGGCTCGGCAGCCTCGCCTCTACAGGCCCAGGGCCCAGCTCCAGGACATGCGTGAGGACCAGGTCATCTCCCTGTACAGGCTGAGCACAAGGGCTATTAGGGAGCTCTATGAGGATCTACGACCTGACCTCGAGCCCCTGACTAATCGGTCCCATGCCATACCGGGTTTAGTTAAGCTCCTTGCTGCTTTACATTTCTTTGCCTCTGGCTGTTTCCAACACTCAGTGGGCGCAGTGGGTGGCATGAGCCGCCCCTCCTTCTCCCGATGTCTCCACCAGGTACTGCGTGCCATGGTCAGCGGGTGGGGAATTACATAGCCCTTCCCCACACTAGGCAACATTGGGGGACCCTGAACCAAGCCTTTGAGGCTGTAGCTGGGATACCACACGTGATGGGAGCTATTGATTGCACACATGTTGCCCTGGTCCCACCTAGAGACAGGGAGGTGGTGTTCCGCAACCGCAAACACTACCATTCCCTGAATGTTCAGGTTGTATGTGATGCTGATCTGCATATTCTGAATGTGGTCCCACGGTTTCCAGGGTCCACCCATGACTCCTATATCCTGCATCGCTCAGCACTATTTCGACAGTTTGAGGAGGGACTGTATGGGGACTGCATCCTGCTGGGTGAGTATGTCCACACATATGATGTAGTCTGTAGGTTATATCATTTTGTCACTTAACATCTCTTATATATTGCACTATATACGCTCTGTGTGTTAGGCAGCTGAGCTCACGTTCAGCAGACATTGTGGGCGGGGTGTAGACATTGAGTTGCATGTGACATGGTGAGCCATGTCACATCTGGTTGGAACACATACCTGGGGGTGATATGCTGATGGTGTAGGGGGACATATGCACATGTTCAGATGCATGTACATGGGTGTGCATTTCAACGTGTGTGTGTATTTCACCGGGCCACAGGTGGGTGGGTGGGATTGTTGTCCATCACACCCACCTGTGCATTAGTGGCATTTGAGGTAACTGTGTTATGTCATGTCACATTTCTGTGAGTCACAAGCCATACACCTATCGCATATCATTTGTGTGTGTGAGGGCCACACCCCTACACATTACTGGGGTTCTTGAACATTGTTTGGTGGATGACATGGGTTGGTAGTTGTTTGGGGTTTCGACACATATGATGGATGTTCATAACCTTGGCAACGTTGGGTACACCTTTCCCTAGGTAGGGTTCTGGTTTAGGCATAGCCCATAACATGTGTGCATACACACGTGTGTTGTGAATGACTTTGGGCCACTGCAGATGGCCACTACTTTGGCATCAGTGTATGTCATTAATCTGATGTGTCTCTGACTTTGAGAGAGGTGACAGCAAGGGCAGGGGCCAACTTGTGAGCGGGCAGAGAGGTGTTGGTACCCCATACAGAGGAACCTTGACAGTCTCTGTTGTTGTGATAGTTCAGGGCTCATGTGGGCTACAGTGTGCAGATCTGTGGAACACAGCTTAACAGGGATATTAACATGATGGTGACAGTGGACCGGGTGTCCACTGACATGGTTGTTGGTCAGCGGTCGACAGCATATGGCATCAGACTGCTGTCTGTAGGTATGTTGACCTTACTGGACACAGTGTTGTGAGGTGATATTGGGTTGATGTTGTCGAAATCCCAGGTCAGACATGTTCTGGGTGTGCGTTTACATTGCCTCATACAACATTCTTGTGGTGTATAGCTTGCTAACATATACGTTTGACGTGTTGTTTGTGTGCTGGTGGTTTAGGCTGCCATTGGTGGTTTCAGAGATGCGGACATTGACTGCATACCAAGACGCATATGCCACACATAGCGGATCTTTGTTTGCAAAAATGTGACATTGCTGTTATTTGCCATGTCTGTCCAGACTACAGGGGCCCTTTCTGACATTTCTATCACCATAGGTCATATTCTGTCAAATGTATATTTGTGTTGTCATATGATTCTGTCAGGATGTGTAATGCACTTGTCTCTAAGGTCCATACCTGTGCAGATTTGTGGTGGCATGCGCTCATGCATTCACATGCATCATTCTCTTTTTGCAGGTGATGCAGGGTATGGATGTCGCCCCTGGCTGCTAACCCCTGTGCGTCAACCACGGACACGTGCAGAGCGGAGGTACAATGAGGCCCACGCCTCCAGCCGCTCTGTCATAGAGCGCACCTTTGGCGTTTTGAAAAGTCGCTTCAGGTGTCTGGATCGGACAGGTGGGGCCTTACAATATAAGGCAATGACTGTTGCAGAGATAATCGTAGCCTGTTGCATCCTGCACAACATTGCTCTCAGGCATGATATTGCTGCAGAGATTAATGAGGATCTTGCGGAGGATCCACCGTGCCCCCCTGTACGTGCCAGTGGTGACACACAGGCAGGCACAGCGGTCAGGCAGAGGTTGATTGCTGAGATATTCAGTGGTATGTATTGCACATCCTCCCACATATATGTGCTGTTGTGTGCATGTGAGGTTTATAACGGGTCATGTGTCTGCACATATAGCATTCAGATCCATCACTGCATTGTCCTTATGCTGAACATCCAACAGTAACATAGGGCCAGGGGTGTGCAATGGACAATGTGGACAGGGCACAACAGGGGCTGTTGGTGTTTTTGGGGTTTGTGTGTTGAGACACCTTTATGAGCTTTTGGGGGTCACAGTACCAGTTAGTGTCTGTGTGTGATAGCAACTGCTGTGCAAACACACTGTTTCCATTATAGTGTGTGTGTGTGGCACGGTGTCAGGCATATGTTCCGGGGTTAAATGGGGTGTAGATGGCAACATTTGTGGAGAGCTCTCATGCGGCCACCTTGTTTATGTACTACAATCAGGGTGTGCTTGTGTGTGTGTTATGCTATTATGGGCTGGCTATGTCTGTATGTTTATAATGTGTCATGTAACATGTATTACATAGCACAGTACACATGCGCATGACTGCATACCCATGATGGGATAGATTACATGTGACAGGTGTTGCTGCCACAACAAACGGTACCATATGGTATGTTGATTTACGTAGCACATACATGGCTAGGGTGAGGCATGTGGACATAGTCAGTGTGCAGCCCGGGGTCCATATCATTGGTTTCATCTTATATAGTGAGGTGTCATACATTGCAGTATTCTCACTGTACACACATACGGATGTGCAGCGGGTCACATCATGAACGGGTGGATTACAGGACCCCACTGTAGAGCTGCATGTGTGTATATGTTTGCTAGTTTAGCGGTTTAGCAAATAAAGAGTGGCATATGTGGGTGATACTATCTGAACATCTACGTCATGGCTCTGGTACATGCTGTATGTCGGTCAGGTTAGCACAGTACACAGCCACATATGCCTTGTCTACACTGGCAAGGGATGTTATGTTGACATACACACACAGACCTATTTGGGTGATATGTGGTGCAGGTGCACATATAGCCTCTCCATGGATTAACATTCTCCCTGATACCCAGTGGGCTGACATGACGCCATCATGGTCTGATGAAAGACAGACATGGGGGTGTTGTCTGGTACACATGGTGATGACATTGCCATGTATTTAGGCACATGATCAGTGCACATATCTAAGTAATCATTGATGTACAGGATGTACACTGCATAATATTCCTTTGCACAGTGGATACAGGGGGTGGTACAGCATATTACCAGGTGTCACAGGTATGTACAATGGACTAACAAACAACATTAGGGGAGTCATAGACACGGAGAGGGGGTAATGTTGTCAACCTGGCCAACACAGACTAATAGTGCGACCTTGGGATGTGTTTCACACATGGTGTTTGCAGACACCTCCTTAGACAGGTGTGAGGTGCAACCAAGGGTGGTGGGGGCAAATGAGTAATAGGGGGACATTTCATTGGTATCATACGTCTACATGCTGCCTCTCCCATGTGGTATATCAGTACAGTGTGAGGGTGAACAGCCAGTCGTTGGGTCAGGTTGTGGGGTCTGCCAGCTGTTGACATTGCTGTGTACTGTGGGTTTCACAGATGGGACATGACATATATTTTGTGATGGTTTGTTTCCCTCTCCACAGGACCAGCTTCATGAGGATGCTGTTCCACTGTAGCATTGGCACATGAGGGCCCATCGTCCAAGATGCTGTGGTCCAGGGTAGGTGGATCTACAGCTACATTGTGCGTACATGGGTTCATGGGAGCAACATGTCGCCTGTCATGTGTCATATGAGGCAGCTGGTGTTGTACAACTCTCCCCTGACAGCCTCCCTTACCCATATTTTGGGGTGGTGACCCATCTCCCCATGTGTTTGTGTACAGTATGTTCGCAGGGACACCTTTTCAGTCAGATGTACAGCAGAGTTAGATGTGTTTTTGGTTGTCGTGTTTTACGGATACTGCATTTTCTGTCTACACCATCATAGTTAGATCAGACATCACCAAGGTATATGTGCATGTGACTTGGCCATGATGTGCACAGGTTTGCACTTGTGCACATTCAGCCCATGTTTTTCAGCTGTGCCCCTGACCAACGCATACTGTGTGTGTGTTTGCGCTTATGTTTTGAATATGTCCTCCAGCATTGTCCAGGCATGGTACATTATCACGTGCTCTCATGGGTGTGGGCACCTGGGGGGCATGGTGGGGTGTACTACCTCTACTGTTGTGCTGCTTGCCTTGTCACCATGGTCCACATGTGTGGTGAGCTGTGAGCAGCAATGTGTCTTGTGTTTTGAGAGACAGGTGTTGAGCAACATTTATTTCTCTCATATGTAGGCATGCTGTGGAGATGCATCAACAGTTGATGTACATGGTAAATCGACATGTCTGGCTGACATTGTCTCCCTTCGCTGTGACCTGATGTGGCTATGCAGTACTTGGAGGAATTGATGACGGCCGCATGATGCACACATAGGGTTTGTTTTAACTTTGCGAATTTGGTATTACATCTGGCTGTACCTGTCCTGGGGTTTATGATCCTCACATGGACATGTTATGTAGCATCTCTGTAGACACAAACAGATGCATATAGTGTGTAGCTGTGAGATGCCCGTGTGACCTGGGATTGTACATAACCATATCCATGTGACAGCCATGCCTGCATTTACATGTACTGTTGGCGCTCATCTCCTTTTTTTTTATATGCATCTGCTGTAATTTGTGACTTTGCATCCCTTTGGTCTGTATTTTGTGTATTGTGATTCTTGGCAATCTGTTCTGTTTTGGCAAGGTGTCTAACAATACCATACTTCTCCTCTCGTGACACAGGGCAGGTGACATAACAGCACCATTTCCTCCACGGCATCTGGCTCACCATCCAACGTCTGTTGTGGGACTGACCTTCATCTTATTCTTTCCGGGGAGATGTGCCATTGGATGTTTGACCTATGTTGGTGGCACACAGGCCTGTGATGGACAATTTTGCTCTTTGACCGCTGACTTACCCATGATAGACCTGTACAACACACAGTGTGTGCCATGCTGTGGCTGTGTGTCGTGCTGCTGACAGGGACACAGATGGACTTTCATGGACTGTGTCATATTGGACGATGGCACTTTACTGTGCATGGCCAGGTTTGCATGGTGTGTTTTGCAATGATCTTTTGGCTGTCAAGGACACCTTGCTTTTGGGACACTGTGCGCATCAGGGACTGACATAATCTATGTATTTCTGACATCCTTCCACAGTTGGTTAGTGTATAGGTGTGTCCCATGTGTGTGACATGGCACACATGATATGTTACTTTGTGGGTTTCAACATCAGCATACAGCCATGTTTGTGGCACGGGGGCACACATGGAGGGATCCAATTGTCTATGTCCACCTGCCCCACACCTAAACAAGGTGCAGGTTCTGCCACATACACACTTTCATGTCCGCCACCATCCTTGTTAGATGTGTGGAGGGGCCAGGGGTGCTTAGATTCATGTGTGGCATCACTGTACCATGTTTGTGTACAGCTGGTGCCTGTGCTTCTCAATAACTATGTTTGTGAGACACTGCATGTGGACCTATGGCTCTGTGTGGTTCACTGTAGGCTGTCTGACCATCATTTGCATCTGGACATGCTAGTTATTGTATATGTTTACTGTACAGATGTGACACTCTGCATGTCTGTCCACGCGGTGCAGTGCACATTTGCAGAGTCCTGTTTTACCCCCTGCATTGACAACAGTCTCATTAGGCCATTATATTTGGTGTGGGTCAGAGTGGGTGTCCATTGTCCTCCTACACTTCAGCATTGCATGGACCATGCTATCGGTAGCCAAACACTGTCCACCAAACAAACAATGCAAGGGGACATACTGCACGGTGTTATGTCTGCACCTTTCAGGGAGTTGTGTGCTTTGTATTTTCTCTGTGTTCATGTGTCCCTGCTACCTGTTAGCATACAATCATTCAGCTCTAGATGATATTTGTCATGTACACTGAATACTTTCTGATGTGCCAATCAGCCATTATGTGGGAGGTTGGACATAACTTAATGAGGGTGTTTGTCACATGTCAACATTGTGCCAGCATATGTTTTTCTCTTTTGGGGGCCACCTGTGTTGCATGAGGGCTATGTTGGGGGGGGGACATGTGATGTGTTTGGGGTCTTACGCTTACAACGCCTCGAGTCTACATGCCCTCATATGTAGCTCACACATTGTGGGCATGCAGCAGATGCTCGTGTATGTGGCCCTGGAACCCAGTGCATATCATGCACCTGTTCCACCAGAGATCTCATGCCACTCAATTGTGCGCAGGCATTGACCTTTATGTGGCATGTGTGTTTGTACCTTGCTGACTGTGTTCCCATCTTTAAACAGGGAGGGGCTTACTTTGAAATTATGATTACACTGTGTACAGTAACTGGGAGGTGTGATTCAAATAAATATATGTATTATACAGACATTAGTTCCTTTTGCTGCTTGGTCATGTTCACACACATGCACTACAATGTCTACCTTTGAATATGTCATGACTCCTTGTGACCTTGGGACTCCGTGGTTACCTTGACAATGTTCCTCGAGTTACTCTCCAAGGGCCACATGATCTGGTTTTCTGAAATGAGGCCTGGTTGCCTTGTGTGCATGACAGTTTTGTGACGACTAGGCTGCTCCTCCTCTCGTAGAGCACATTCACACTTGTGTCTACTGGTTTGCTTGCAAGGTGCATGTCCACCTGTGCTCACAACAGTGTACGATGGCAGCTGTGCATGTGTCTGGCATTTTGCACATCACAGGTTCTTACTGGTTCACATACAGACCCTGTCTTTGGCATATTATGTATTCCTTGGGCTCAGTGTATTATTTGTGGGTGTGGTTGGTGGCATGTGTTTTCAAATAAGGTTATGCGTTTAGCCCACGATATGCTTTGTTTTTAATTATTTTGTACATTATGCTGACTTGACCATTAGTTCACTGCAGGTTAATCAACTCTACACACACCCTTGTCTGTGATCAGGGTGCAGCAGGGTGTGCACTGTGTGCTGCCTAGCCAGCAGATATCATCTGTTACATAGGTTTCTCTCATTATGTTGTTTACACTGCTGTGCACCTGGGGGTGTGGTGGTGCTGGGTTTCAGCAGGTGTGTGTTCACCCTTTTTCATGTGTTGCTCTCTGCTGTCCTGTCCATGATCAGTACATTGCTTCGCCATGCATCCTCCACTGCCCTTGGGGATACCTTGCTTTGCTCTTGTTATGTCTGTATATATTTATGTATTTGTTTTGGTATCCCACTTTTCACACGGTCAAGGGGGGTTTCATACGAGGGGGGGGGAGGTTTTACATGTTGGCCACGGCCATTGCCAGGGGGGCTACATTGACGGTTTCAAATGGGGACATAGGACATACTATGGACATTGACAGATTGTGCACATTGTCATATTTGTATGGGGTGGGTTAGGGGTTGGATTAGTGGGGTTCCTGGGACAGTATGTTTTTCAGCTGTTTTATAATGGATTAGTGGTCTGGGTTGTTACCAGGACATCTTGGGGGGCTGTGCATGATACATGGGGCAGGAAGTTCAGGGTCTCGATTGCAGGTCCCTTGCGGGCATTTGGTTCATTTGTTGCTTACAGTACCGGAGTTGGTGGGGGCTTGTCTGGTAGTTGTGCTGTGGCCTGGGCGACACAGTCTGGTGTTGATTTGGGGGTTGCGTGCTTCATGTATGACTTTGTTGGTAAGTGGGAGGGCTTTGTATTGACTCCTTGCTTCAGGTGCCTGTATGTATGTTTCTTTCAGGATTGGGGTGATGTGGTCTGTATATTTTGCATGCTGTGTCTACAGCATCACATATCATTGTGTGTTTGTGCATGCGTCCCTGGTCCCAACTACAGACTGTGATCTGAAATGTACACAGGAGTTCTGCAGGTGCATTTGTTCATGGTTTCCCTTGTGGGTTTGCCTGTCCTTACAACCAGCATGCATGTAGCGTGAGGGCCTGGACTATTTCTGACTGCATCATATGCTAAAACAAACACATTGGTCCTGTTTCCTACCTGTTTTTGCTTTTACATTTCTGGGGTTGTTGGTATGTGTGATTCCTCTCTGTTCTCTTGGATGTGCATGCGTGTCCTGCAGTTGTGTTTTCCATTTGTTTGACTGTCATATGTTGTCAGGTTTGTGCTGTGGACACATTGTACACTCATCTGAGTTGTGAGCCATGCATCTGTCCATCTTCTGTCTGCCAACTCTTGTGTCATGCTACCCTGATGTGCATGCAGCTGCAACCCTTCCTGCACTCCTACACCTTCCTGCATCACAACTCTCCATGTTGGTCGCTCCTGTGTTTGCTCTGCATATCATCGCTAGTCCACTGTAATCATGATATTTCACAGATCCTGCCATTTCAGCCTCCTCTGCTGGACACATCTTCCCATCCACGGTTACACACCATCATTATAACATGGTACATTATCCATCACTCTGTACATAGCTACAGCTGGCACCAGTGTCTTTATCCATTTCTGTTGCCGCCACATAGCCTTGTGGAGATCTTTGTGGTACAGCACCTGTGATGTCAGTGGTTCTTATACTTTTGGATTGCCTTTCCTTTCGGCTCTGTGCAGTATTTGGGTTACATGTGCACTCGCATTTGATGATGTGGTTGTTTATGATGTGCATTGTGTAGCAGCCTAACGGAACGATACTCTGGCTAGGCTTGTGTTTAGATGGCAGCACAGCTTACTGTACAGTTGCATTCTGAGAAAACAGATGTCACTAAGCCAACCTTGGTCACTGCTCATTTGGCACCATGACCCCTGCACCATCACGCAATGCCCTAACCATTGTGCTACACTGCTGTTCCCTCCTGCATGTCTGCTCACCTACCTGGGATTTCCCTGCGTTAGACTGCACAGTGATGCCAGCACTGACTGTGCTTGGACCATGCCCTGCCTCATACGACAAACTGTAAAGCACCCTACACAAGACATTGTGATTTCCTTGGTGGACAATGCGCTTTAGGATTTGACATGTGAGGTACCTTATATTGCGTCATATGCATCACCTGATATTACAGTGCTTTCATAGTGCATTTGCAAGGGGGAGTAATAACAATAACATGTAAAATGCCTCCTAGATCACTATTGCTCATGACAGATGATGGCTCATCTAGCCGCTTCATTGGGCACTGCAGGGGATTGAACCCCCGATCCCTGCTCCATTGGTAGGCGTCGTTCCCATCGTGCTGTGGCTCAGCTCGTGTGCTTTCCCATCCGCGCGCCGCCTTATGCCGCACAAAGTTCCTCTGCCTCGTAAAGGATTAGTGCGCCGCCTTCTGCTGCCCACTATTTCTGTGCCTCCTAAAATGGTGCCTGAGCCTGCCGCTTCCTTGGGCACTGCGGGGATTGAACCCCCGATCCCTGCTCCATTGGTAGGCGTCGTTCCCATCGTGCTGTGGCTCAGCTCGTGTGCTTTCCCATCCGCGCGCTGCCTTATGCCGCACAAAGTTCCTCTGCCTCGTAAAGGATTAGTGCGCCGCCTTCTGCTGCCCACTATTTCTGTGCCTCCTAAAATGGTGCCTGAGCCTGCCGCTTCATTGGGCACTGCGGGGATTGAACCCCCGATCCCTGCTCCATTGGTAGGCGTCGTTCCCATCGTGCTGTGGCTCAGCTCGTGTGCTTTCCCATCCGCGCGCCGCCTTATGCCGCACAAAGTTCCTCTGCCTCGTAAAGGATTAGTGCGCCGCCTTCTGCTGCCCACTATTTCTGTGCCTCCTAATATGGTGCCTGAGCCTGCCGCTTCATTGGGCACTGCGGGGATTGAACCCCCGATCCCTGCTCCATTGGTAGGCGTCGTTCCCATCGTGCTGTGGCTCAGCTCGTGTGCTTTCCCATCCGCGCGCCACCTTATGCCGCACAAAGTTCCTCTACCTCGTAAAGGATTAGTGCGCCGCCTTCTGCTGCCCACTATTTCTGTGCCTCCTAAAATGTTGCCTGAGCCTGCCGCTTCATTGGGCACTGCGGGGATTGAACCCCCGATCCCTGCTCCATTGGTAGGCGTCGTTCCCATCGTGCTGTGGCTCAGCTCGTGTGCTTTCCCATCCGCGCGCCGCCTTATGCCGCACAAAGTTCCTCTGCCTCGTAAAGGATTAGTGCGCCGCCTTCTGCTGCCCACTATTTCTGTGCCTCCTAAAATGGTGCCTGAGCCTGCCGCTTCATTGGGCACTGCGGGGATTGAACCCCCGATCCCTGCTCCATTGGTAGGCGTCGTTCCCATCGTGCTGTGGCTCAGCTCGTGTGTTTTCCCATCCGCGCGCCGCCTTATGCCGCACAAAGTTCCTCTACCTCGTAAAGGATTAGTGCGCCGCCTTCTGCTGCCCACTATTTCGGTGCCTCCTAAAATGTTGCCTGAGCCTGCCGTTTCATTGGGCACTGCGGGGATTGAACCCCCGATCCCTGCTCCATTGGTAGGCGTCGTTCCCATCGTGCTGTGGCTCAGCTCATGTGCTTTCCCATCAGCGCGCCGCCTTCTCCCTCCCGCGCAGCTTTTCCAGGCGGTAATGTGCGGGACGCACATGTGCGGGGCGCACATTGGCGCATATGTAAACCGCGTGTTTTTCTTTTTCAGGACGCAACGCCCACTCCTTATATGGCACACGCACACTAGCGCGGCCCCGCACGTTATGAATGTTTAGTAAACATACCCCTAAGTGATGGGGCTGGATGATAAACATCCAAGCGTATTGAAGGAACTTAGGGAAGCTCTAGCGGCTCCAATGTCTGACCTTTTCAATGCTTCTTTAAAGCCAGAAGTTGTGGCAGAGGACTGGAGAAAGGTGTATGTGGTCCCTTTACATAAAAGTGGAAGTAAGGACGAGGTTGAGAACTACAGGCTGGTTAGTCTGACCTTTGTGGTGAGTACATTATTTGAAAGGCTACTAAAAGAGAGAAAAGTGAGGTTTCTGGAGTCCAATGGATTGCAGGATCTGAGGCAGCATGGATTCACCAGAGGTAGGTCTTGTCAGACAAATCTTATTGATTTCTTTGATTTTGTGATCAGGGAGTTGGACCGAGGGACAGCCCTAGATGTAGTGTATTTAGATTTCAGTCGCACAGGTGACATAAACAAACTGAGCACCCTAGGGATGGACCCTAAAGTTACTGATTGGGTTAGAAATTGGTTGAGTGGGAGGCGACAAAGAGTATGAGTAAATGGAGCTCACTCAGAGGAGAAGGATTTTACCAGTGGTATACCACAGGGATCTGTCCTTGGTTGGATTCATTTTAACATTATTGTTAGTGATACTGTGTAAGGGCTGTCAGGTAAGGTTTGCAATAGAGTAGATACCTAGGAAGGTGTAGATAACATTAGGAGGGATCTAGCAAAGCTTGAAAAATTGTCCAGTATATGGCAGTTGAGATTTAATGCTAAAAAATATAGGGTCATGCATATGGGCTGCAAAAATTCAAGGGATCAATACAGTATAGGGGGTAAAGTACTTCTGTCCATGAAAGAAGAATGGAACATGGGCGTGATTGTTTCTGATGATCTTAAAGTGGCTAAACAGGTAGAAAAGGTGACAGCAAAAGCCAGAAGTAAACTTGGTTTCTTAGGGAGAGGAATGGCCAGCAGGAAGAAGGAGATAATAGTTCCTCTATATAAGTCTTTGGTGAGTCTTCATTTTAAGTATTGTGTGCAGTTTTGGAGACCACACCTTCAAAAAATATGGACAGGATGGAGTCGGTGCAGAGGGTAGCTACCATAATGGTCAGTGGACTTCATCATAAGCCATATGAGGACAGACTTAAAGATCTCAATATGTATAGTTTGGAGGAAAGGCAAGAGAGAAGAGATATGATAGAGATGTTTAAATACCTCTGTGGCATAAATGAACAGGAGAAGAGCCTTTTTCAATTAAAAGAAACCTCTTCAATGTGGGGGTATAGGATAAAGATCAAAGGGGATAGATTCAGGAGTAATATGTAGAAATTTCTTTATGGAAAGATTGGTATATGAATGGAATAGTCTACCAATGGAAGTAGTAGGGATCAGGACAGTATCTGAATTAAAGAAAGCATGGGACCAACACAGAAGATCTCTAAAGGAAAAAAAACAGGACTCGTAATTGGTATGTAAGGGCTGACTGGATAGGCCATTTGGTCATTTTCTGCCATCATGTTTCTATGTTTCTAAGTGTCTTCTCAGGTCCTTATCTATCCTTATACTTTAACCTAGACAAGTAGATTAGGCAACTGAGAAGCAATGAATGTTGCTGTTGTTAAGTGCTGTCAAGTTGATGTCAACTCATGGCGACGCTATGGATATTTGTCCTAAACAGTATTTGGTCTTCTGTCAGGAGGCTAATTGTTGGTGATTTCGTACATAGCTAATGTTATTGTATCAAGCCATTGCATTGCTGGTCTTCCTCTTTTGCACTAACCTTCAAACCTGCCAAGCATGGCCTTTCTCTAATGATCTTTCTCTTCTCATGATATGTCCAAAGCATGAAAGTCAAGTCATTTGAGCTTTTATGTATTACTACTACTACTACTTATCATTTATACAGCATAGTGCTACTAGGCATATGTAGCACAATGTACACATAAAAGACTATCCTTGCTCCACAGACAAACCACAAATAGGAGACTGGGGAATTCTTACAGGAAATGATTAAAATACACATGGGTGCAAAGAGGGGAATACAGGGACTGGGGGGGGGGGGCAGTTGTCAGGATCCAAAAGTGGTGTTGAAGAGATGAGTTTTTAGTCTGGATTTGAATAGGACCAGAGATGGATCCTGATATATTGACTCAGGTAGTCTATTCCAGGCATATGGTGTAGCAAGGTAGAAAGAATGGAGTCTAGAGTTGGCAGTAGAAGAGAAAGGACATAGATAAAAGTAATTTTCTTGATGAGCAGAGTTGTCAAAGAGGGGTGTAGGGAGAGAAATAAGAGAGGAGAGGTAGTGAGGGGACACAGAATTAATGCATTTGTAAGTCAGTAGGAGAAGTTTGAACTGTATGTGAAAAAGGATAGGGAGCAAATGAAGTGACTTGAGAAGAGGGGTTAAGTGAGCATAGTAGCACTGACAGATTAACCGTGAATTAGCATTTTGAAAAGATTAAAGGGGAGATGGATGATTCATTGGGAGACTAGTGAGGAGCAAGCTTCAATAGCCAAGACAGGAGGTGATGAATGAGTGGTAGTGCGGCCTAACAGGAAGAGATAAAATTTGCTGATGTTATAATCAAAAAAATAACAGCTTTTATCTATGATCTATGTGTAGGATATGTGCAGAGAAAGAGGGTGAAGAGTCAAAGATGACCCCACGATTGTGAGCCGAGGAAACAGGGAGGATGACAGTATTATCCACAGAAATTAGAGGAGGAGGAGAGAGAGAAGAAAAGAGGTCCCAAGACAGAGTCCTGAGGTGCACTGACTGAAAGCGGCATAGCAGTGGAGGAGGATCCACAAGAGCATACAATAACAGTGTGAGGGGGAAGATAAGAAAAAATCCAAGATAAAACAGAGCCCCGAAATCCAAGTGAGAACAGGATATTGAGAAGAAGGTGATGATCAACAGTGTCAAAAGCCACAGATAGTCCAAGGAGGATGAGAATTGAGTAAAGACCCTTGGATTTGATCAGAAACAGGTCACCGGAGACTTTGGCAAGCTCTTTTTCTTTAGAATGCAGAAGATAAAAGGCAGATTGCTTTGGATCCAGAGAAGCTTGGGAAAATTTAGGCTTGATCTTCCCTAGTACCATTTGTGCTTACTTGCGATCTCTAGTGCCCTTAATAATGCTCAATTTCCTGGCACTAGTTTCTGAGTTTTCATGTGAACATCTTAGCTGACCTTGTTACGATATTCTTCTTCCTAGTAGCACAAGTTGCAGCTTGATATAGAGAGTTAGATTGATCTTGGATGTTTTGGATATATTTAGATGAATTTCAGAAGCATTTCTGTGTGGAAGTACTATGACGCATACATCCATAGGTAATCAGACCTCTCTACTAAGAAGAGGTAGTAAAATGAACAATGGCATAGGGTTACAGTAGTGGCCAAAAAATTAAGGCAGGTATCTTTTTCTACAATTTATTGCTAAATAATGTACTGTGGAGATGTCACACGTGCTTACTTATTTAATCAGCATGGCAATTAGTCACACCATGCATCTGGCGTCCATTTTAGTTTACTTACACTCTGTAGTGGATTTCTTGGATGAAGTTTTGAATTTTTACAACTAGGAAAAGATTAAAAGTTATATGTAAAATATACAATCAAGATGGGTAGAAAGTGATATTAATGACTTTGTAAAGGGACAAGTTGTCACACTCCATGCTGAAGGATATTCGCAATGTGCTATTGCAAAATATTTGCATATATCAAGGTGTGCAGTTCAGAATGTTCTGAAATTAGGTGGCCATACACGTTGTTCGAAATGTGGGCGCAGACAGATAACTACTGGACGAGATGACCGATTCCTCAAAAGCATTATTACATCTAGTCCACATACTTCATCTCAACGTGTGGCTCAGTTAGCTAATGATTGAAGAATAAAGATAAGTGCCAGATCTGTCTGACGACGGCTTGTGGATGAATTCAAACTCATGGCCAGAAGACCTGTCAAGAAGCCTATGATGACCAGGAAACAAATTGCTGCCTGCATACAGTTTTGTAGCAAGATGAAAGACAAATCTGCTGAATGGTGGGAGAGGGTAATGTTCACAGATGAAAGTACATTTCAACAAGTACGTGAGAGTGGTTACAACTACGTCCGTCGACCAGCAGGCGAGAGACTAAATCCGAAGTACACGATCAAGACTGTTAAACACCCACCATTGGTCATGGTATGGGGTGGTATCTCGGCGAATGGTTGATGTGGCCTGCGCATTTTTGAGAAAGGTGAAAGAGTAAATGCTGCAAAATACCTATCCGTGCTGAAAAGTAAAGTTAAAATACACATGAATGTTTCTGGCACAACTATATTTCAGCAGGACTCGGCACCGTGCCACAATGCAAAAACAAGGCACACTCAAAATTATCCCTAACACTACTCAATTAGTACTCCAGTGTTGTAACGGACAGAACAAATTTTCATGCAGAATATACTTTTTTGTCGGATCGCCTGTAATGAGGATGTAAAACATACTCTTGTAACAGACCCTTCTTTTTATTCGAATTTAAAAAGGTCTTTTCGACCTACTTTGCATGGGGCTATGTGGCCCTCAAGGCCAGCCTCCGTAAACAATCGAGTTGTGTAAATACAGCTAAATAAAAATAAGCTAAATGCTAAATGTTCATCTTCAATAGAAATAATTCTTCAGCATGAACATGTCTCCCAAAGGAAAACAAAAGTACTCATCTGAACAGACGAAAATTCATGTAGTATGATGGTAAATGTTCCTTTCCTTACTCCCGCGAGATCCTCTTTGTTGGTTTCATCTTGCCAGGAATCAGGAACTTTCCCACCTCAATAATTTCCTCCTAGATATTCAAACAGGCCGCCCCATAGTATCCTGTTGAGATTCCATACTTGAGCCATTATCGATTTTTTGTGACCGGTTCTTCCAGCCTCTGACAGTACACATTAGGTCATATATTAGGGACTCTTACCATTTTTTGTCCCAATTACGTGACATTTTAGTGTTGGATAATCATATTTTGGTAACCCTTGACGTGACAGCGTTGTATACCAACATCAATCAGAAAGAGGCATATTCAATATTAGCGGGTTTGCCATTATCTTTGCCCCCCTGGTTACCAAAAGGTTTTGTGTTGCAGCTACTGTCATGGGTGCTGAATGATAATTATTTTACATATGATCAAAAATTTTATCATCAAAGTTTTGGAATAGCAATGGGGGCTACCATTGCTCCCTCAGTGACTGCCCTTTATATGTCACATTTTGAAGAGACCTATCAATATGATACATCGGGGTTTCAGTACATTTCTATTTGGAAACGCTTCTTAGATGACGTGTTTTTTGTTTGGACGGGGACCACGACGGGATTGCAAGACTTCCTGAGGTGGTTAAACACATTACATGAACATATTAAGTTTGAAGCAAATTATCACCATTCTCAGATAGAATTCTTGGACATGGTCCTGTACAAAGAAAATATGCGGCTTCAATCCACCTTGTATCGTAAACCTGTTCAACGTAACACATTACTACAATATCAGAGTTTTCATCCGCAGTCTCTTAGATAAGCTCTTCCTATTGGTCAATTTATACGCATTTGATGTTTATGCTCTACGAGAGCCGAATATAAGAGCATTCTATTGATTTATGGAAACGATTGCAGGCTCGGGGGTATCCAGTTAAATTAATTAACACTGTGTACAAAGGAGCATTAAACAACCACCCGGAGTGGTGGGATACTCCGACCCCACGAAATGAAGTGTCAACACTACATTTTACAGGTGTTTTACCTTATATGCCTCACACAATGGAGGTCTCAAGGATTCTGAGGTCCCATTGGCATATTTTGGCTACACATCAGTGTTTCCAAACACCTCTACGGTTGGCATATCGATGAAGCGCAAACATAGCTGACCGGGTAGTTCATACCAGTGTGAGGAATGATATATCTGTGGAACGAGGGGGCCATCATGCTTGTGGACACTGTGAAATGTGTTTAACCACGATGGAGGGCACGGAATGGTTGGATCCATGTGATCATAAAAAATATTCATTAAGATATGCTACAGATTGTACATCTACGTATGTAGTTTACTTAATTTTGTGCCCGTGCACTATGATGTATGTGGGAATGACAACAAGAATGATCAGAAAACGTTTGCAGGAACATAGATCCCGCATAAACACCAGGGGGCTGGAAGTCCCACTGGTTCAACATTGTGTGCATCACTCTCACACATTTGATCAACTACGCTGGACAGTTTTGGATATGGTTCCCCCATTGAGTCGAGGAGGTAATCGTCAACTTTTGTTACACTATAAAGAACAAAGATGGATATTTACCCTTCATACTTTAACCCCGTCGGGACTTAATGCAGAGATTGAATGGTGGTCTTTAAATTAAGCTTCAACTCATGTGTTAGTTGCCATCAATGTATCCATTTGTTGTTATTATTAGGTTTAGGTGACGTCATTCACGTTTGATCAGAACAGGAAGTTGGGTGTACGTAGCTTGATAAAGGGCCAATCAGACAACAGGCTTGAAACACAACGTTTTGTGTTGCGCAGTTACCCAACTGATGTTTGAATATCTAGGAGGAAATTATTGAGGTGGGAAGGTTCCTGATTCCTGGCAAGATGAAACCAACAAAGAGGATCTCGCGGGAGTAAGGAAAGGAACATTTACCATCATACTACATGAATTTTCGTCTGTTCAAATGAGTACTTTTGTTTTCCTTTGAGAGACGTGTTCATGCTGAAGAATTATTTCTATTGAAGATGAACATTTAGCGTTTAGCTTATATACAACTCGATTGTTTGTGGAGGCTGGCCTTGAGGGCCACATAGCCCCATGCAAAGTAGGTTGAAAAGACCTTTTTTAAATTCGAATAAAAAGGAGGGTCTGTTACAAGAGTATGTTTTACATCCTCATTACAGGCGATCCGACAAATAAGTATATTCTGCATGAAAATTTGTTCTGTCCGTTAAAACACTGGAGTACTAATTGAGTAGCGTTAGGGATAATTTTGAGTGGGCCTTTTTTATGGGATTCTACAGTGGCTTCACAGTCGGGTTTTTTTAGGTTTACACTGCAAAAACAGTCAAAAAATGGTTCGTGGACAACAAGATCGAGCTGCTACCAAGTTGGCCATCAAACTTTCCAGATCTCAATGTAATTGAAAACTGTTAGAATCTTATGAAGAAAAAGGTGGCAGCACATCGTCCAACTTCAGAAGCAGATTTAAAGGACGTACTCAAGCATGTATGGGTCAACAAAATCACTCCGGCATACTGTAAAACGCTAGTTTACAGTATGCCTTGTCACACCGCCCCCCTGGTGGCAATGGCGGGTCACAACAGAAAGGGGGTGGACATGGAAAGTTTGTTTGTGGAGGAGTTTAGTTCAATTGCAGGGCCCAGGTTTTTATGGTCCTGGTAGCCTTCTGTGTACTAAAAGCTCCCAAGAATATCACAGTCCGAGAGTAGGGAAAAATAAAGGCTTTTATTTCCCATGTTGCAAATAGGTTCAAATAGCTCAGATTACATCAATACAAAAAGAATGTCCTTGCTCCAGGTTAAAAGAAAAAGAATCATGAACTGAAGAAAACCTGTTCACTTCACAGCAATGTCAAACGAAATACAGCATCAACCTTTTCCCCAGACCACAGCTATTCCTCTGCTCAGGGCTCAATTCTTTCGGCCAGGCAATAGCTACAATCCATCGGGAGGTCCGAGGGATCCTCCGGGAATTCCACCTGCATGGGCTCGCAGTCCGGAATGTCTAGGGGCTCTCCTTCAGGCTTTCTGTACAATGCTTGTATGATGCCCCAATGTTCAGCATCTAAAGGTAAGTCTTTGCTTTGTATACTTTTATAATGCGGACAGTCTCTCCTGCACACTGTTCCTTCTCTAGGAAGTTTCCTGTTTAGTACAGGTTTGTATTTTACAGCATGAATGCCTATAGAAGGACAGCATTCTCCAGTGCCCTGCTCCTTCTGCGTCACAGCATTCATAAAATCATAGTTAGTAAAATGGTAATTACCTTTTCTTCTAAGGTTATCACAGTGAGGTGAGGGCTGAGGCCTGTTCCTGCTGGGTCTTGGCTTCTCAGGTGCCCAGGTAGGCCTCTGGTTCTCAGGTCTGCATTCTGCTGGGGTTAGGCCGTATTTGCGCCACAGCTCCTTTCTCCCAGGGCCTTGAAAGTTACCCTTCAAAATTCCTCTTTCACCTCTTTCTTTGCTATTCCCTGTTGCGCCTTTCAACAGTTGCTTGCCCTTGTTAAACTCAGGCCTTGGACTCTCTGGTACAGTCCTCCTCCTTTCAGGGTTAGCTTCCTTACGATATCTTTCCCTCCTGGAAAGTGTATCTTTTCCCCTTTTGAAATATTTAAGGCAAGTTTCTTCACCTGGCTCTGCTGAGTCTACTAGGCCGGTTCCCTCTGTCAGGACTCCTATTCCTGGATCCTCCGGATCTCCATGCAAATCTGGAACTGGAACTCCTTGCACAACTCCCTGCCAGTCCCCTTGGCAGTCTCCTTGCGACTCTGCTTGCAAATCTCTTTGCCAGTCTCTTTGCCAGCCTTCCCTTTCTCCTCCTTCTTCTGACTTCCTCCAGTCATCTGGGTTTTTAAAAGGAATCCTTCCCTTTCTGGATTGGGTGTAGGCCGGTATTGCATCATTGGCTCTAGGGCGTGGTTCCTCAGTCCTCCAGAGGTCTCTCTTGCTCCCCCTATATGGCTCCTCGTGATGCTGCAGCCGGTGTCTGCCTTTTTTTTCTGGGTTTAAAACATTTTCTTCTGCCTGCAGCTGGTCTGCAGTGCCACAGCCTACAAGAAGCCAGGCTGTGCTGAAAAATCATGGACACCCTATTGACACATATATTGTTTCCTGAATAAAACTTTGAAAATGACATATATATCTTTGGTTCTTAAAGCTTTTGACCATGAAAGTGACAATAATACATACTTTTCTAATAAAATTCTGATATTTTGGACTCTGCCTTATTTTTTTGGCCACTACTATAGATATATCCCAAGATACTAAGGGAACTCAGAGGCACCCTAGTGGGTTTATTGAGGATCTGTTTAATAGGTTTGGCAACAAGAGTGGTTTCACAAGACTGGAGAAAAGTGAATATAATCCCTTGCCATAGAATGGCAACAGAGAGAAGGTTGGAACCTACAGGTTGGTAAGCTCTATTGCAGTGGTGCAAAAGGTAATGGAAATACTGTTGAAAGAAAGGATAGTCCAATATCTACAATCCAGTGGGCTGCAAAATCCAAGGCAGCATGGTGTTACCAGAAGCAGGTTGTATTAAACCAAAAGACTAGACGTGGCTTACTTGGATTTCAACAAAGCCTTTGGTGGTTTCCAATACAGAAGGCTCATTAATAAACCAAGAAGCCTGGGGGTGGGTCCCAAGGAGACAGGCTGGATTAAAATTTGCTTGACTGACAGTAAACAGAGGGTGGTCATAAATGGAATTAACCTGGAGGAGAGAAAGTTAAGGGTGGAGTACCCAAGGTATTGGTTCTGGGTCTGGTTATGTTCAGTATATATGACTGATACTGTAGAAAGGTTTAAAGGAAAAGTATGTCTTTTTGCAGATGACATAAATATCTGCATTAGAGTAGGCACTAGGTATGTGCATTTGTTATGCAACTAATGGCAAAACATGATGAATAGCAGCAAATTTGCTTTGTTCGGGGTCCACCTAAGAGAGTACAAATATTTGGCAAATTTGGATGAATCACCTCCTGTGAAGTTTCTTCTCATCATGCACATGCACATGCATAGACATACTGATGAGCCAATTTTGGAACGGTAGAAGGGCAGAGACAGGGAGAGTAGAGGAGTAATCTAGTGGTTAGAACAGTGACCAAAGCGATCATGGTACAAATCCCACCTACTGCACCTGTGTACGTCTTGTAGCACTGTGTACGTCTTGTAGCGCTATATAAATGCTCAGTAGTAGTAATAGTAGTAATGTAACTTACCTTGAGCTACTACTGGAAAGGTGTGAGCTAAATATCAATAAATAAAAGGGCGAGAAGCATGAGGCACTTCAGCCAAACATGTTGGGAAATCCTTGACAAGTGCCAAACAAATATCCCTGCTTGACTCATGCAAATCCCATGGGTCATGACCTCACTGCAGAGCAACAAGCCCCAGAGAATCATGTTGTGTCTGTGGAAGGTGTGCGTGGCACATGAGCATAGCATGTGTTTTACAGCCTTGCAGCTCATCCTGGTACTGTACTGACCCCCTTGGGATGTTTTAGGTCCTTGCAGTTGATCATTTGCTGTGCTGGCCCTCTCGCCATGTTGTAGGACCTTATAGATGATCAAGATGCTTTGCGGATCCTCTTGGCATTTTTTAGGGTCTTAAAACTGAGCAAGGGCTCTTCTGCTCCTCCTTGGGTATTTTAGTGCCTTGCACTTAATCTAGCTGCTGTGTTGGCTCTCTTTAGGGGATGTTGCAACTTCTAGCCTGTTTGCTACTCTATTAGCACTCTACAGATGTCTCAGAGCATTCTAGCTGAGGTTGATGCTGTCTTGTTCTCTTCCAGTGTCTTAGGGCCTTCCAGCCAACATTATTGCTGCTTTAACCCACTCACACTGCCTTGGGTTCATCCAAACAACGTTGCAGCTTTACCCCTCTGCTGATGCCATGGAGTCTTCCTGACTATGTTGCTTCTGATTTACTTTTCTCAAAGTTCCTTGGTGTGCTTCCCCCAGTTGTGTTGCTGTTTTGCTGTCTTCTTCCATCTTGAGGTGCTCATTCTGCTCTTTGTACTACTTTGTCCTAATGGTGGCTTCTGGTACCCATCCTGCCACTATATGTGGCCCTCTTCTGGTGCTCTAGGATGTTTGTGACACGTGATGCTTTGTTGTGCTGTCATCAACCTTCAAGCATGTTTGACTGAAAATGGAAGGCAAGCCTGACTGTTCTATTGTAAACCAGACTTTAATGGAGACAAATGGAACAAAAGCATGAACGTTTCAGCTCCCGAACACTAACCAAACAGGTGTATTCTGACGAACTCAAACAAGCACAAACATTTTTGGTGTGCACAGGCCTAAAATGAGTAGTGATCTGGAAAACCTAGAAAACTGATCAAATGCTTAGCAGTTAAGCATTAATGCAGTGAAGCGCAGAAGGATACTTGACTGCGCAGAGAGAGGCACAATCAGCAGAAAGAAGGAGGTGATAAAGACCCTGTATACGTTGTTGGTGAGGCCTCGCTTGGAATGCTGTATTTAGTTTTGGAAAACATACCTCAGTAGGGATATAAAGAAGCTAGAGGCACTCAGAACAGTAATCAAAATGGTGTGGAATCTGCAGCAAAGGGCTTCTGAAATGAAACTTGAACCTTAGTGGGGGAAAGGGACAAGGGAGATATGATGCAGGCATTTAAATTCTTGAAAGATATCAATGCACAAAAAGCAAGCTGTTTACAAAGGAAAGAGAACTGTAGAACATAATATGAAGCTTCAAGGATTTAAACTCAGGAGCAACATCTGAAAATATTTCTTCGTGGAAAGAGTGGTGGTTGTCTGTGATATTACCACTATCGCTACTTATCATTTGTATAGCGCTCCAAGGCATACTTAGTGCTATACAGACACATGTAAAGGACTGCCCCTGCTCATCAGAGCTTACAGTCTAGTCAATACAATAGCAAAAACCTGCAGGTAAGGGCTAATTAGCAAATAGGTCAAAACCCAACCACAGAACCAAGACCTTCAATTTATTTACATATAATTTTTTGTCGGAGCTGACCGGAGGAAGGTCGGATAAAGAGCCGACCCACACCAAGCGGGCAACCACTTTTTATTATATTAAGGTTCTTCACCATAAGTAAAAATATTCAAAAATTTCAAAAAATAGGCTGAAAACTTATCTGAGATTGAAACGCTAGTTTTGGAGAGATCTCAACACGACGCGCGCGTTTCGGGCATTAGCACCCTGTATCAAGTGTAAAATCCAAAATTCACAAATTCAGCAGTCATCCTAAGTAACGCTGTCGTTGCAGCATAGGTCATATCTTTTGTATAATGGCGGAACAAATGCCATTTAAAGAGAGAACCAACCTATCAGATCGGGCAAACCCCCACATGACGGGGAACCCCTGATCTGATTGGTTATAATTTGAGTGACGACAACATTCATTCAAAGCAAACTCTGCCATTCAATTTCTCTATTGAGACCTCCCGGCTCAATTGAGTCAAGATAAAATATCCAACGTTGTTCCAAATATTGGAGTTTATCTTCTCTTGACCCTCCACGGGGATTATTAGGAGCTTGATCCAATATAGTCCAATTTTTGATGTTACAACAAAAATTCTCATTTGCACCTGAACGCATACCTAAACAATTTCTATTACAGCTAGCGGAATTAGTCCTTACTCGCAACTATTTTTTGTCTGGAGGAGTCTATTACCAACAGCTATCGGGAATCGCCATGGGAGCTACGATGGCCCCCTCGATTGCTACGCTCTATTTAGCTGATATGGAGTCATCTATGATTGAGCTATCAGCCTTATATCAATATGTGCTGTTATGGAAGCGTTTCCTGGATGATGTGTTCTTTATTTGGATTTCTGATATGGAGTCTCTGCAAAAATTTATAGATTGGTTGAATGGACTAAAATCTAATATAGCCTTTACTGCACATATAGAAAAAGTTAGTATTGAGTTTCTTGACCTTCAGATTTGTCTTGATAATGGGCATTTATACACTTCTTTATATCGTAAATCTGTTCAAAGGAACAGTTTACTGCATTACAACAGTTACCATCCTGGTCCCCTCCGACGTGGGCTTCCCTATGGACAATTTCTCAGACTGCGTCGTCTATGTCATTCTACTGAGGAGTTTAGATTTCATGCTACTGATCTTAGCCATCGGTTAATATCTCGGGGATACCCGGCCTCTGTAGTTGCTCAAGCATATAAAAGAGCACGCTACACTCATAGAGAATGGCTGTTGGACCCTGCGTATTCTTCTTCAAGATCTGCAGATGAATCTAAGATAACAGGGATATTGCCCTATACAGCCCGAAGTATGGATGTGCTACGGATTCTTAAAACACATTGGCCAATTCTTCAACTACATGATTGTTTTAGTGTGCCTTTACAGATTGCCTTTTCTAGGGGTCGCAATCTAGGTAATATTTTGGTGAAAACATCTATGCAAGAAGATCGGTTACAATTTCACCCCCCTACTACTGGCCACACTGCGTGTCAGCAATGTATTTTCTGTGCTACAACACTTACAGGGATAGATTGGCAACATCCGAAGACTCATCGTGTGTATCAACGTCGTTGGGATACGACTTGTGATTCTACTTTTGTAGTGTATTTAATTCAGTGTCCATGCTCCCTTGTTTATGTTGGGAGAACAATACGCCCTATTAAACGTCGTTTAAGTGAACATGCCTCACGTCTTCGTCATGCAATACTTTCTGCTCCGTTGGTCTCTCATTGTATTGACTTTTGCCATACGTTTGATCATCTCAATTGGACTATATTGGATCAAGCTCCTAATAATCCCCGTGGAGGGTCAAGAGAAGATAAACTCCAATATTTGGAACAACGTTGGATATTTTATCTTGACTCAATTGAGCCGGGAGGTCTCAATAGAGAAATTGAATGGCAGAGTTTGCTTTGAATGAATGTTGTCGTCACTCAAATTATAACCAATCAGATCAGGGGTTCCCCGTCATGTGGGGGTTTGCCCGATCTGATAGGTTGGTTCTCTCTTTAAATGGCGTTTGTTCCGCCATTATACAAAAGATATGACCTATGCTGCAACGACAGCGTTACTTAGGATGACTGCTGAATTTGTGAATTTTGGATTTTACACTTGATACAGGGTGCTAATGCCCGAAACGCGCGCGTCGTGTTGAGATCTCTCCAAAACCAGCGTTTCAATCTCAGATAAGTTTTCAGCCTATTTTTTGAAATTTTTGAATATTTTTACTTATGGTGAAGAACCTTAATATAATAAAAAGTGGTTGCCCGCTTGGTGTGGGTCGGCTCTTTATCCGACCTTCCTCCGGTCAGCTCCGACAAAAAATTATATGTAAATAAATTGAAGGTCTTGGTTCTGTGGTTGGGTTTTGACCTATTTACAGTCTAGTCAAGACAGACTACACAACAGCTGAGGACATGGATATATCTAGGGGAGTGGTAATGAAACACATAGGAGACTAAGCGGATCAGACTCCTAAAGTGGCCTGAAAGAGGTGAGTTTTCAGCCTCGATTTGAATAGGGCTAGAAATGAAGCCTGATGCATGGACCATGGTAGGGACAAGAACAGAAATAGGATTCAAAACAATTAGGGTTAAACACAGAGGTTGCCTTAATGGCAAAAAGATAGAACCAAGCACTGGGCACCTCATCTCGGAACAGCAGTGTAAACACTATTTATGTTCTGCCCCTACCCTGCCCATTTCCCTTTCTGTCACGCACTAAGCAGATAGCACGGAATTTATCCCACACTGTCTGTTTAGCGCACATGCTGTTATCGCAGCCCATTAGCGCATGCTCAAGTCCTCGTTAACAGCTAGCACAGCTTAGTAAACATGCCCCTTGGAGTGGCCAAATAAGAACATAAGACATGCCATACTGGGTCAGACCAAGGTCCATTAAGCCCACAATCCTGTTTCCAACAGTGGCCAATCCGGGTCACAAGTACCTAGCAAGTTTCCAAAAATGAGGTGGGGAACTTGGGCATTATAAGTAATGGAGTGATTGCATGTACTTTATACTAAATGCTAGATTGATAGCAAAGAAAGCATTATTACTGAAAGATCTGATCCAGGATAATGGGAAAGGTATTTTATTTATTATGGCGTCTTGATTGACAGAGGCTGACATTGTGCCCAGATGGGTATGGTTTGCTCCATCAACCAGGAGGGAGAGTAGCCGTGCAGATTAGCACTAAAGAGCTCTGCAGAATGCAATTGCTTGTTGCTTAAAGCTGGCAATACAGCTCTGCCTTTATTCCTGTTAATTTGTCACCCGTTGCAAAAACAATTAATGGATAATTGCATCCTCTGGATTTTATGTCCAAGCTAATTATTAAAACACCAGATTTACTAGCGTTAAGAGATTTTAATATACATGCTGAGGTTTTAAATTGACAAGTGGTAGCGAATTTCGTTTCAATTAATTCATTGGATCTTATTTTATTGTCCTTGGTGCTGTCACTTAATAAAGATTATTTATTAAATTTGTTGATTAGTAAGAAACAGTCGAAGGAGGATTTCAACATTTCAGAGATTACGATCATGTCCATAATTTGATCTGATCCAGCTCAATATTCAGCATCGTGCTCAGCGTTTTTTGTTTTTAATGCCAGTCGCTGCTGCTAAATAAAAAACACACTTTCAGTACCAATATCTGGATAGTGGCTGGCACGGAATAGCCAGGCATTGCAGTCGGCATCAGCACTATCTGTATAATGATGATATTCAGCTCCACTATGAGGCCGATTCTGGACATCCATAAAATGGATGGGCTCAAATTGTACCTGATTCTGCAACTGTGGGATCTAGACATTCCTGCGGTTGCAGGATCAGGCACTTAGATGGCCCGGCATGCCCCTGATTCCACCGTGGGAGACATTATCCATTCTGCCCGGCCAGCCCCCCTATGAGCCTGCTGGTGTACCGGTGCCGTGGCGTCCCATCGCCATGGCACCAAGAAGCCCAGCAGGAGCACCAAAAGCCCAACAGCGTTGAAATCTCCTTTTCCCCACCGCCCAACCCTCAGTGGGGTCGCCAGAATTGGGATCAGGTGGTGAGGCCTCATCTGCAACAGCTCCTTGTGTTGGGGGGCTGCCTGGCCCGGTCACTGCCTTTGCTGTGACTTATTCCACCTCTGAGGTGGAATAAGTACGATGTCCAACCTGCCCCCACTGGCCTTGATCGGAATAGGCCTTCTATGTCCGGGTGCTTTGGCCCACCCTCACACTGCCCACTCTCTGCCTCTGGTCCTCCCCCTCATGCACCTGCCCAGCACTCTCCACACTAACCATCTGTGCATGCAGGAGAGCTAGACACACAATAGCGTGCCATCCCTGAACAGAGGTTGATCATCCAAGCAGGACTTCCAACCCCGCTATTCGCGTTGCTGTATTGGGTCCTATAGGGATAGTCCATCCATACAGTAGTGCTGAATACTGCCGTTATATTGATAATTTGCCTTTCTACCCATGGGCTGCCCTGGCACTATCTGGATAGTGTCAAGATGGTCTGTCAGGTAGTACCGCTGAAGATCCCTTATTCAGTTAGCAAGTGCTGGCAAGTGGATCAGTGATTTTGAAAACGGACCCGATCAGTTTTTTAAAATTTGGTTTTGCTTTACTGAGGGCATGAAGGGCAAAAAAGGGTGAATGTATTTAATGGAGATAGGAAAAGTATTGAAGGGTTCCAGGTAGCTAGTGAGGCATATTTTCTAATAGGGCCCCATCCACAGTAGATGAAGAGTTAAATGATTTGAACACAGTAGGAGATATTGTGGCCCATATTGCTCCAATAAAAAGCTAGAAAAAGAGAAACTGTGCCTGCGTTATTTACCCAGGTGAGGGAAGATGGATAACATGGGAAGCCTGGCAGCTGGAGCCCTATAGGAAATCAGGTGCAACCGAGTTAACAAATAAAAAGAAGGAAAAGATTAAACAATATGCACACACGGGGTAATTTTTAAAGATTTTTCTGAGTGTAAATCCTATTTTACACACCGAAAATGGCTTTTATAAAATTGCACAACTGCAAACATGCATAAAAGTACATGCATGGAGAGTGTGCACTTTTCATGTTGCCATTTCTGGGGGTCCTGTCTGATGTAGCAGGGGCAGAGCTGCCATAATAGCCATTTCTGGGTGTCTTGTCTGATGTAGCAGGGGCATAGCTTCTAAAATGTGTGTTTACGTGTGTAAAGTAAATACACAGGTGTACGTGTGTGCATTGGCATTTCTGTGCTGTTGGGACTGGATCTGGGAGCCTACTTTTTAAAAATTAATAGGTGCCATTGTTGCCTTTAAAAAAATAGGTGAATAATAAGTATCTTTTTGGATTCCTCACTTAGGCATCCTGTTACAAAATTACCCCTACCATGGTTGCAGTAAGGCAACTTCTGCAAGCTACTAAGTCGGCAAGGGAATTGTTTCTGAGGCATATGATTTAATGGGCTACTCTCCTTTCTGGACATCAATAAAAGTCAGTCCAACCTGGTAGGATTTATCTCCATACTTTAATGTAAAATTTTAAAAACTGAGGATAAATTTAATGCACAAAGGACAGATGATTTACTGAAAGGGGAGGGCTCTAAATTATCTGAAGAGAACCAACACAGTAGTGAGACAGACCGAAAGGCCCTAAGATACCAGAAGAGAACCAAGATAGAACCAAGATTAACTTCAGTACCCTAAAACACCAGTAGAGTGCCAACACTGCAGCAAGCATTCCTAAGAGGATCTCCATTGCAAGCAACGTAATACTACGTGGCTGTTGAATACAAGCTCTCTGCCTGAGAGCTCTTAAAGGGGTTTTGTATTTTATTTTTAATATATTTTTAATAGATAATTCTTTTTCTATTGTATTGCAAAAAGGGAAATTTTGGAGTTCTTGGGTAAAGCTATTTTTTTGCTATTAGAGTTCTTTTTTGTTCATCCTCTAGCCTTCAAGTTCAAAAGGGTAAGCAAACTCTTTGAAATCACAGACCTCATCAGCCATCCCTTTTCCAAGTTGAAGAGCCCTAACCTTTTTAGCCTCTCTTCATAGGGGTATCCTTCCATCCCCTTTACAATTTTGATAGCTCTTCTTTGTACCTTTTCTAATTCTGCTATATCCTTTTTAAGATACGACAACCAGAAATGCACACAATATTCAAGGTGCGGTCGCACCATGGAACGATACAGAGGCATTATAATATCCTTTGTTTTATCATCCTTTCCTTTCCTTATGATTCCTAGCATTCTATTTGCTCTCTTGGTCGCCGCTGCACACTGGGTGGAGGGTTTCAATAAGTTATCCATGATGACGCCTAAATCTTTTTCCTGGGTGGTGGTTTCTAATGTGGAACCTTGCATCGTGTAACCATGGTTTGGGTTGTTCTTTCCTAGGTACAGAGATTTGCACTTGTCCACATTAAATTTCATCTGCCATTTGAACGTTCAGTCTTCCAATTTATCAAGGCCCTCTTGCAATTTTTCACAATCCTCTAAGGTTTTAACAACTTTGAATAATTTTGTGTCATCCACAAATTTGATGAAGGTGATCTGGTAGTTTGGTTACAGAGTGTTGTCCCAGTAAAATCCATGATTTGAGTTCCCACCTGCCAATAAATATGGTTAACTAAATATGGTTAAAAATTGTCAAGAGCTAAAAATGTGTTTGTTAAAAATTTGTTAGTAATATTTGTATGATGTGCATTTTGAGAATTTTTCAGATGTTCCAGTAATAGAGAACAATTTGTAAAAGTCCCACTATTTATCTTGACTTATCTGCTAGGGAAAACATGACTCAACAAGTTATCTAATTGTTGGCATTCTGTGTGGACAAATAGCCTTGATTCTTAGGAATAGTTTCCATGTTGCTAGTGGAACTAACTGTCAGCCTATGTGTGAGATTTCTAAAACAAAGAATCTCCTACCCAACCTACCCCCACCCCCCTTCACTACCACCACACACACATACACACATACAGGGGCGGCTCTATAATGAGGCAAAGTGAGGTGGCTGCCTCAAGCGGCAAAGTTTTGAGGGCGGCAAATGCCCCCAAACAGCCGCCTCACTTCGCCTTCAAGTAAAAAAAAAAAAAAAACAGAAAAAAAAGCACGCAAGTTTCTGCCGCTGCCGAGTCCACTTCTCGGCAGTGGCAAACTCACCGCCTCCCTTCTTCTGCAGCCACGGCTCCCTGCCTCTTAGGGAACCGCAGCTGTGCTGGTGAAGCTGGTGCGGAGCCTTCCTGTTTCTTGAAGGGCTCCATGCAGCATTGCCCCACCCCCAAAGGAAGTGGTAACAACTTCCTTTGGGGGAGGGACAATGCTTCACGGAGCCCTGCCCTGCTGCCAATGATACTGCCAGGTATACCTCGGAACGTATCAAAAGTGACTTCATGGCTCTGGGACAGAGGGTGAAGCACTTAGGTGCACAGGTGGTGTTCTCTTCAATCCTCCCTGTTGAGGGTAAAGGCCAAGGCAGAGAGGCTCGCATCCTGGAGATGAATGCATGGCTGCGTGGATGGTGTCAACGAGAGCGTTTTGGTTTCCTAGACCATGGGATGCTGTTCCAAGGGTTGCAGAGCAGAGATGGCATCCATCTGTCCAAGAAACGTCAACGCATCTTCGGTAGTAGACTGGCTAATCTACTGAAGAGGGCTTTAAACTAGATTCGTTGGAGATGGGTGAAGAAAGCCCCCAGGTAAGTGAAAGCCCCCAGGTAGGTGATACATTAAATACCTTTATGGAAATGGGTAACAGGGGTAACATATGGAAAGCAGTGTGAATAAATGCCCGTAGCATGGGAAATAAGATCCCTGATGTTGAAGCTTTGGTGGGAGTGGCTGACTTGGATTTAGTGGCAGTTACAGAAACATGGTTCACAGAAAACCATGATTGGGATGCAACTATACATGGCTATACTTTATTCAGAAAGGACAGGGTAGGAAGAAGGGGAGGAGGAGTGGCCCTATACGTAAAAACTACTATTAAAGCTTTGGAATTACAGAGCTTAAAAGGGAGAGAGGAGGCATTGTGGGTTAAACTAGAAAGAGGGAAAGAGAAATCTATTTGCATTGGTGTGATATACAGACCTCCCTCACAAGAGGAAGAGGTGGACAGAGAGTTAATTGAAGACATACGCAGCATTGCTAGGAAAGGGGAAGTGCTACTGATAGGAGATTTCAATACCAGATGTTGATTGGCACATTCCTGCTGCAGTATCATCTAGAAGTAAGGAGATCCTGGATTCTCTACAGGGAGAACTATTCAGGCAATTGGTAACAAACCCCACACGTGAAGGGGCCATACTGGACTTGGTGCTTACCAATGGTGAAAGTGTTTCTGATGTTGTAGTGGGAGATAATTTTGCATCCAGTGATCACCAGATGGTGTGGTTCAGTATTAGGACTAGGGCTGTTAGAATCCATTCCAAGGTGAGGATCTTAGACTTTAGGAAGACTAACTTTGCGAAGATGGGCAATACCTCAGTGAGTCGTTAGTGGGATGGGAACAGCTGGGGGATGTAGAAAAACAGTGGGCAAAACTGAAAGGGGGAATTTTAAGGGCAACCAACCTTTTTGTTAAAATGGTAAATAAAGGCAAAAGGAAAAGGAGACCGCTATGTTTTTCGAAGGAAGTAGCTGAAAAAGTGAAGAAAAAGAGGGAGGCCTTCATGAAATACAAGAGATCACAGAGAGAGGAAGACAGGCATCTGTATTTGGAAAAATTTAGAGAAGCTAGCAAAATAGTCAAGAAGGCAAAGATTCAAAAGGAGGAGGAAATAGCCAATGCAATAAAATGGGGGGGGGGGGGGGAGATAAGACATTTTTCAGATATATTAGTGAGAAGAGGAAGGGCAAAAGTGGTATTGTCAGACTCAATGGTGCAGGGGGGGAATATGTAGAAGCTGATAAGGATAATGTGGAATTGCTTAACAAATATTTTTGTTCTGTGTTCACAGATGAAGAACCAGGAGCAGGACCTCAGAAAACACCCACAAATAGGAACAGAAGCAAGGGACATCTTGAACAATTTTCAGAAGACTGTGTTCGTGAGAAGCTAGCTCAACTTAAAGTAGACAAAGCGATGGGACCGGATAGGATACACCCTAGAATACTGAGGGAACTTCGGGACGTTCTAGCAACTCCACTGACTGACCTTTTCAATGCCTCATTGGAGTCGGGAGTGGTGCCAAAGGACTGGAGAGAGGCCCATGTGGTGCCTTTACACAAAAGCGGAAGTAAGGATGTGGTTGAAAACTACAGGCCGGTTAGTTTAACTTCGGTGGTGAGTAAATTATTGGAAATGCTGCTGAAAGAGAAAATAGTGAGGTTTCTGGAGTCCAGCGGATTACAGGATCCGAGGCAGCATGGATTCACCAGAGGCAGGTCTTGTCAGACAAATCTGATTGATTTCTTTGACTGGGTGACCAGGGAGTTGGACCGAGGGAGAGCTCTAGATGTGGTGTATTTAGATTTCAGTAAAGCCTTTGACACTGTTCCTCACAGGCGACTTATAAACAAACTGAGCACCCTAAAGTTACTGCTTGGGTTAGAAATTGGTTGGGTGGGAGGTGACAAAGAGTACAAGTAAATGGAGCTCACTCTGAGGCGAAGGATGTTACCAGTGGTGTGCCCCAGAGATCTGTCCTTGGTCCGATTCGTTTTAACATCTTTGTTAGTGATATAGCGGAAGGGCTGTCGGGTAAGGTTTGCCTCTTTGCAGATGATACCAAAATCTGCAATAGAGTAGACACCCAGGAAGGTGTAGATAACATGAGGAGGGATCTAGCTAAGCTTGAAGAATGGTCTAGAATTTGGCAGCTGGGATTTAATGTTAAAAAATGTAAGGTCATGTATTTGGGCTGCAGCAATCCAAGGGAGCAAAACAGTATAAGAGGTGAAGTACTTTTGTCCATTAAAGAAGAGCGGGACCTAGGCATGGTTGTCTGATGATCTTAAAGTAGCTAAACAGGTAGAAAAGGCGACGGCAAAAGCTAGAAGGATGCTTGGGTGCATACGGAGAGGAATGGCTAGCAGAAAAAAAGAGGTGATAATGCCTCTGTATAAGTCTTTGGTGCAACCTCATTTGGAGTATAGTGTGCAATTCTGGAGACCGCACCTTCAAAAGTATGTGAACAGGATGGAGTCGGTGCAGAGGGTGGCTGCTAAAATGATTAGTGGGCTTGGATAGTTACAACAAAACAAATTGTGCTATGGTGCTGGAAGATGAGACCCCCAGGTCAGAAGGCACTCAACTAGCTACTGGGGAAGAGCTGAAGAACAATGAGCCGCCTGACTGAAGACCGAACACAATTTAGGATAGCTATCCAGAGGGTCGCCATGAGTCGACTCCGACTCGACAGCACTTAACAACAACAACAACAACATTATAAAGCATATGAGGACAGACTTAAGGATCTTAATATGTACACATAAGAACATAAGAACATAAGATATGCCATACTGGGTCAGACCAAGGTCCATCAAGCCCAGTATTCTGTTTCCAACAGTGGCCAATCTAGGTCATACATACCTAGCAGTTTCCCAAAGGGACACAGGTTCCACAATGCTTGTATTGGTTCAAGCATTGATATCCTGGGTCCCTTCTTAATAATGGCTTATGGACCTTTCCTCCAGGAACTTGTCCAAACCTTTTTTAAACCCAGCTACACTAACAGCCTTTACTACATCCTCCGGTAACAAATTCCAGAGTTTGATTACACGTTGAGTGAAAAAATATTTTCTTTTATTAGTCTTAAATAGTTTACCCTGTAGCTTCATTGCATGTCCCCTAGTCTTTCTATATTCTGATAAGGTAAACAATCGATCTACGTTTACCCGTTCCACTCCGCTCATTAATTTATAGACTTCTATCATATCTCCCCTCAGCCGTCACCTTAGAGGAAAGGTGGGATAGAGGTGATATGATTGAGATGTTTAAATACCTCCATGGCATAAATGTTCAGGGAGAGAGCCTCTTTCAATTGAAAGCAAGTTCTGCCACGAGGGGACATGGGATGAGGGTGAAGGGAGATAGATTCAGGAGTGATATGCGGAAATATTTCTTTACGGAAAGAGTAGTGGATCCATGGAATAGTCTCCCAGTGGAGGTGGTAGAGATGAGGACAGTAACTGAATTCAAAAAAGCATGGGACCAACACAGAGGATCTCTAAAGGTAAAAAGTGGACTGTTGTAGTTCTTGATATGGAAGGACAGACTAGATAGGCCATGTGGTCTTTTTCTGTCATCATGTTTCTATGTTTCTATGTTTCTACACAGCATTGGGGAACTGCATCTCTTATTTATCTGATGTTGCACTGCATATGGACTCTGGCTTCTTGGGGGTTTCAGTTTAAATTTTGTCTACATATTTTTATTTTTACTTTAGATTGTGGTTACTTATTCTGTACTTGGTGAGGGTCGATGTTGTGCGTGTGTGACTGAGGTCAGGTGTTCTGTTAACATGGAGTTTGTATATAAAGATCTATACTATACTGTAGTAATTTGACTTGTTCAGCTTTTCAAATAGGTGTATGGATGTTCCAGGGCCCACTGTAGTATTTTATGTTTAAATCTGTTTTATTAACCAACAACACCAACAATACAAACAATGCAAACAATGAGTCCTGTAACAGAACAATAGCATTACAAGTGCAACACAGTCAACCAAGCCTACTTTCCCACAGTGTCGGGCAATAGAGCAAGGTAAGTATAGAGGGAGCATAAGAGAAACAAAGTGGTCACCAGGGACAACAAACAGCACAAATGAGCAGCAAGACTTGCGAATGTGCACATGCCAAATAGTGGACTCAAGACTGGAGAATTCCCCACCCATAAACCCTCCCCCCCCTTCCAAGCAAAAGATACAACCCAGCCGGCCCAACAGCGGGAAAAGGGAAAAAGAGGATCGTCAGGCCTGGGGTGGACTCAGCTCCTGGGCTCGTCATAGTAAGGAGGCAGGTTCCAGCTAGCCCCCCGAACTATCCCCCCTTGCCCCCCACCCTATCCCAACCCAAGCCTTCTCTACCCCCGTCCCCCCCCCTGCAAGCACCCAAACGAGACCATCAACTGGGATTGCAAACCCCCGTGGGTTGGCACAACAGCCCGAACAAGAAAAGGAAACATATCATACCAGTGTCCTCTGAATGTGCAGCCTTTGTTATTTGTAAACCGCACTGAAAACAAATAGCGCGGTATATAAAAGATGTTAAATAAATAATAATAAATAAATATCTGGAGAGATGAAGATAGAAATGAAAGAACAAGACATAACCAATACTGTAATAAGAATAAATTGAACAGTACAGCGCAAAGAAAAAGAAAAAGAAAGAGAGAAAGAAAAAGAAAAAGAGAAAGAAAAGGAAAAAGAAACGGGTTTTCAGAGCAAACTTAAGACCCGACTACGTTCTTTCCAGGTTAAGGATTGTAAGTGAGTTCCCCAACTATCTCAGAAACACTGCCAGTGTCGATCATTCCCACTAGCACACAACTTTTCCATAAGCAGGACCCTATGCAACTGTATTCTCCATAACCCAAAGGTGGGCCCCTTAACATCCAGCCACTGTTGCATCACAGTCATACGAGCAGTCACCAACACCAGGCGTACCCAATGTAGAACCACTGGCCCTAGGTCTGCCTCCCATGAATCTTCCCAGACATCCAGCACAATATGCCCGGCTGTCAAAGAAATAGAGCGCTGAAGGCAAGTCGTCAAATAACCCAATACTTTTCCCCAAAAAACCTGGACCCGCGGACAGCAACAGAACATATGCCCCAATGAAGCTCTAGGCTCCGTACATCTAGGACAACAATGTGTTTTCCCCGCTCCCGCATGCCAGGCCCTTATAGGGGCAAAATACAGACGACGTACTATTTTGTATTGGGTGTCTCTGTGCAGCACCATTACACTCAGAGAAGGAATGCCGGCCAAGCCGCGAAGTAACCCATCAGCCCGCACTTCGTCACCTAAGTCCGCAGTCCAAGCAGTGGCTAACATATCCACCGCTAGAGGCAAGGCCGCCTCCCATAGCATCCGGTGCAGCCAGGACATGCACGTCCCCGTCTCTCTTCCCAAAAGCACCAATTCGAGGTCTGAGCAAATCTTCGTCTTCAAGGTTGCTGCAGGGACCGTACGGAGGTAACTACGAAGTTGGACGTAGTGAAAAGCATCTCGACCGTCTAAGGGGTACTATTGACATAACGTGGAGAAATCCTCCACACCCCCGACCGGGGTTAACACATGCTCCAGATTCACTAACCCCGACCGCTCCCAATGGGCAAAACTTGTCCCTCCCATGCCTGGTACAAAATCGGCGTTACCCCGAAGGGGAAGATAAGGGGAAGAAGACGCCGAGATTCCACAGCTCGAGCAAAAATACCTCCAAACTTTCCGCACCGGATCAAGCACCACTCCCCAAGAAACACCCCCCAGCCCCCTTACCGTTTTAGCATGCAAAAGATATCGCAAGTGGAAAGGTTTAGCCATAGCCCTAAGCATCCCCAAAGGGGAGTAGTCCTCCAAATCCCACAACCAGTCACGAACAAACCGCAACAAGCAGGCAATATTATATTTCCGAATATCCGGGAATCCCATCCCACCTAACTGCCAAGGCTGCCGAAGGACTTCCAATCGCACCCTAGGTCTACGGCCCTGCCATAAAAATCTGTTTAATAGACGCTCAAGTCTTCGGAGATCCGAGTGCTTTGGGAGCAACGGGAGAGTCTGGAGCATGTAGAGTATCTTAGGAAATATGGCCATCTTGCACAAAGCTACCCGACCCCCCAGGGATAACGGCAGGTCACGCCATTTGTCCACACAAGACGTCACTGCAAGAAGGACCTTGGATATATTCAAGTGATAAAGGTCTCCAACATTTGCCGGCAAATAAATGCCCAAATATTTGAAGTGCCCTGCTGCCCACTTCAAAGGGAAGGCACCCGGCCAATCCTGTCGCTCAGCATCTCCTATCAGCAATGCTTCAGATTTATCAAGATTAAGGTAGAACCCTGAAGGCCGTCCATATTCCTGAATGAGCTGTAACAAATGAGGCAGTCCGGAGCGCGATCCCCCAGATGGACTAATAGGTCATCAGCGAAAGCAGCTACACAAAACTCCTCCCGCCCCACCGGAACGCCATGAAACCGCACGTCAGATCGAATCCGGATCAGAAGGGGCTCCAACGTCAAGACAAATAAGAGAGGGGATAGTGGGCAACCCTGGTGAGTCCCCTTCTGAATCGCAAACTCAGCAGTCATTGCCCCATTGACCAGAAGAGCCCCTATCGGATCAGCATATAAGAGCCTTACCACATCTACAAAAAATCCCTCAATCCCCATTGCATCCAGGACTTCATACATGAAGCTCCAATTAACCCTATCGAACGCTTTTTCAGCATCAAAGCTGATGAGTAAAGAGCTTCGCCCAACCATTCGCTCAGCACTAAGGGATAGCAGAATACGTTGGAGACTATATGCTGCATGGCGGCCGCGCACAAAGCCCACCTGATCCCGATGTATCAGAGACGGTAGATAATTGGCTAACCGATCAGCCATTATTTTAGCTAAGAGCTTGATGTCAACATTAAGGAGCGAAATGGGACGGTACGAACCCGTGAGAAGAGGATCCCGCCCCGGGTTAGGCAAAACAGTAACCAAGTCCTTATTAGCCTCAAAAGGGAACTCCCCCTTCTGCACCAGATCTTCAAAATACCCCACCAGAGGCGCTACTACGGCGTCTCCTAGAATCTTATAGAACTCGCTGCGGTACCCGTCAACAGCAGGAGCCCTGCCGTTCTTCAACTTTTGGATTCCCTTCTGCACCTCCTGTCCCGAGATGGGCTGATTAAGAGCCTGCAGATGTTCAGCTTGAAGCCGCGGCAAAGCACATCCATCCAAAAAAATACGTCCTTCCCGCTCCCCATCTCCATCGCTCGCATACAATTGCCGGAAAAAGTCAGTAAAAACATTCTCTATCTCCACCGCATCCCTTCGGAGGGTCCCATCTGCATGCCGAATGGCTCCAATGTGTCTAGGCCCCCCCTTGGGCCGCACCAAAGAGGACATCAACTTTCCTGCCTTGTTACCATGCTGATACAACTTGTATCGATAATACAACATCGATTTTTGAGCCCTCCGATGGAGAAGCATCTCCAGTTCGATCTGCAGCTCCCTCAACTTACGCTGATGTGCTGCCGTCCTGTGCCCAGCTACCACTCTCCACGCCTTGCCCAGATCCCGTTCTAACTGAAGGATCCGCTGATGCAACCGTTTGCGCCGCTGACTGTGATAACTAATAATTTCGCCGCGGAGGACCGCCTTGCCCGCTTCCCAGAAAAGAGCGGAAGAGATCCCCGGCTGATCATTGAGAGCCACATAGTCCCCCCAACAAGCACGTAGATGAGCTTCAAACTGCGCGTCTCCGTTTCGACGAGTACCACTGTTACGAAACTCCAAAATTACCATCGCATGATCAGAAAGGACGGGGGACCCAATTTCTGCCCGCGAGACCCCGCTGAATAACGATTCCGAAATAAAAAAATAATCTATGCGGGACCACATTCCATGGGCCCGGGACATATGCGTGTAGTCGCGCTCCCCCGGATGTAGAACCCTCCAGATGTCCAAAAGCTTATGCGCCTCACATATCCCCCAGAGTCGCCGCCGAGCTCTCGGACTACCACTCCCCGCCAAGCCCGAGCGATCCATACCAACATCTAAGACTTCGTTAAAATCTCCGCCCAATATGACCTGATATCCACTGGTAGCTCCCAAAAAATGAGTAAGAGCCAAATAAAATCCAACTTCATACACATTGGGCCCATAAGCCGAGCACATCGCCACTTGCTTGCCATTTAACAGTCCCCATACACAAACATATCAACCATCCGGGTCGACAACAACATGCTCCTCAACCCAAGTTGCTGACTTAGCAATCAGTATGACTACCCCCCGTTTCTTCCCTACGGCTGGAGCCCCATACACATGAGAGATAGGGCCCCTACACAACTTCTCATGCTCCACCGCCAACTGATGCGTCTCCTGCAGCATGATAACATGTAACCGCTGACGCTTCAAGTGTTGGAGAACTTTATAGCGCTTCATCGTGGAACCTAGACCACAGACATTCCACGCTGCTAGCCTCGTACTATCGCCCAGGATCTAGAATCCAATAAATGCGCCAAAGAACAATAAACCACCGTTCTATCGGGCGGAAACCCCCCCAGCCTAGGGTCCTCACCACCAACATCCTCCATCCAACTCCCATCTGCCATACCCACACAGCAACAGACACACATCCAACCAAAACCACAAGCAATCCCAGCCCAAAAGACTTATACCCCACCCATCCATGAACCCTTACCCCTTCCTGCAATAATCCATTGACCCCCTTATCCCAAGCCTCCCCTTCTACCTTCCCTAACCCCCCCCCTCAACCCTAGCACCCCTGTCAGCCACCAACCGCCGAGCTACCAGCTCTGGCCCCACCTCTACTTCCTCAGCATGCGGAGCCCCCACTCCGCCCCCCCTTGTCATACCCCCATTCTGAGTCTAAGTATCTTCACCCGACCCCTTTCCAACTCCTAAAGGCAATCTCAGACCCCTATTCTACCCCACACCCAAACTATCCCCCCCAGCACCTCACAACATAGAAGGAGGGCTTCAACCGACCATAATTCCAGAGTACCGGAGCAGTCCCCCCCCCCACCAACATGCCCAAAATTAGCATCAGCTACCCCAGTGGTACGAAGGTTAAAAAAGCCTAAAAGAGTCCCCCTCCCAATCCGTGCTCCGGGTACAACCCACATATCCTCCATCTGAATCAGGGCAACAGATCAGAATGCCAACGCAGCGTACCTGAAGCGCCCCCACCCCTCGGGTATGAGAAGAGCGAGTCAGCAACCCGTCCAAGAAAACCAAGCACCAGGGCCCAACTAGACAAACGGGCCCAGTTTTCTGCCACCGTGTCACTCATAAACATGCTGGTACGAGAAGGGGACTGCCGCGCTCCACACACCCCTAACAGGACCTGCCACGGACCATCTTTCTGGGGCGGGTAGTTCAGGGACAAAACAGAAGCCCGATCCCATGTAAAAATAGGGGATAGGATTCCAACCCAATAGGAGAAAATTAAATTGGAGAAAAATAAGTTGAATCAAAAGGGCTAGGAGAGGACGGCAAAAGAAACTAAAAGAGGACACTATGGTGATATAGTGCTGAGGTAGGGAGCGGAGTGAGCAATTAACAAAACAAACCCAACATCAGAGAGGTGGAATACTAGGCACCCTCCTCCCGAGAAAGAGAAACAAAAAGAAGAAGAAGAAAGAAAAAAAGAAGAAAAAAAAAACCCCCTCCCATCTTCTCTTGTCCCGGCCTCCACTCCACAACAATAACCAGGAGGCCATAGGAAGAGACCCAGGTTATTACCCACTACCAAAGAGTAAGAATGGTTACCCCTGAATCCAGAACATTTGCCCAAAACAAAAAAGAAACATGGCAATAATAGAAACAGTACAATTAAGTAAACAATGCAATCAAGTAAGGAACATTCTCACAAGACAAGAAAATACACAGTGCAACAAAGGAACCAATGCAATAAAATAAACAGTGCAATAAACTAATGCAATGAAATAGAATAAAATAAAATAAAATAAAACAAAGTAAAATAAAGTAAAATAAAACAGAGCTAAGGACGTCAATGCTCTCACAACTTTCCAGGCCTACGCCGGGGACTAATAAGAGGCCAACACTCCTAACAGGAGAAAGGCCCAAACTCCTAGCAGGAAAGGAGCCCCGGCCAGGCCAACAGGACGGCTATAACACTGTCCAAACTCCTGAAGCAGGGCACAAGCGGTGCCTGTTGTAGATGACCGCAACGCCCATATAGAAATCCAATCATCGGGAACGGAGATGCAAAAGTCCCAAGTCTTGTGGCCTACAACGCCCAAAGAATCTCACCACCCGCTGCCGCCACAGCCAAAAACAGTCAGCCAAGACTATTACAGTAAGCCAGCGCTTCATCTGGTGAAGAGAACGCCCGGCGACCTCCTGCACAGTCAACTCTCAAAGTCGCAGGGTATGCCAAGGTAAAACGGAGACCCCTCTCCACAAACCGGCGGCAGGCCTCGTGAAAAGCCTTCCGACGTAGTGAGACCCCTGCGGAATAGTCCTGGAATATCAGGACCCTGTTGGCATTAGCTCCTGATCGTCTTGCCTGCCTCGAGGTGCGCAGAACTTCTTCTTTTTGTGCCGCATTCAAGAAGCGGGCGATAATGGCCCGGGGCCTGTTGTCTCCAGCTCTGTAAGGCCCCAGCCGGTGCGCTCTTTCCAGGACGATCCCCCCGATATTATCCTCTAAGGGCAGATGAGCAGGCATCCATTTTTCCAGATAAGCCCGAAGATCTTTGTCTTGCACAGACTCTTCAATTCCAATGAACCGTAGGTTGTTTCGTCTGCTCCGGTTCTCTAAATCTTCCAATTTATCCTGTTGTCTCGCCAGGGCCTCCTCCAGTTTTGTAATTCGAGCCTCGTCTTGCACCCTCGTATCCTCGAGAGAACCAATGCGCCGCTCCGCGTTCTCCACTCGGCTGGTAAAATCCGACACCGCTTGTGCAACGGCAGTGATCTGGGTCACCAGGACGCCAAGGCGATCCTCGAGGTCTTCCACCACCGCTTTTGACACCTCAGCCACCATCGTAGCTGTGACTGCCGGCATCAGACCATCTGAGCCCCCCTCCACCATCTTGGCCTCTCCACCACGTGGCTTCTCCCGTCTAGGGGTCTTAGTCGCCATTCGATGTGCGCCCCAGCTCTCACTCGGTCCTCAAGGTGACCCCCGTAGTGTGGGAAATGTCTTCCCCACTTGCTAGCCACAGGTGAGGAGTCGAAGCAGGTAATTTGGATGGGGGGGAAGGAACGGGCTCCGGAGCTAAGAGGGATGCGTCCCGCTCAGCTCACCATGCTACCGGAAGTCCCCACTGTAGTATTTACAGTGGCACTTTTTTTGGATGGGCTCCTTATGTGAGTTTTGGAAGTTTGTGCTGATATGGTATGGTATGGTATGGTAGGTTGCTCTTTGTTGTAGGGTTTTGTATTAGTTCACCATATGCCTGTCACTGGAGAATAGTGGTTGTTGTTGTTGCTAGTGAGGTGATCAGAACCAGATTAAAAAATATATATATTGAGTTTAGTGGGTGAATGTCCTGGTTCTGCTCTGCACCCACTGTGGATGCAAAATATATGTTGAAAAAGAAAAAGCAAGAACCATAACGCAGTTTATAACAACAAAATAAAAATGAGTTATAATTTAGTTTTATAAATTGTGCTGTTGATTCTTGCTCTCTTTTAGTTCCTTGGTGTGCAAACAGGACCGTACCTAGCCCTGTGCAAGCGGTGCAGCCGCAAAGGGTGCAAAGGCTTGGAGGGCGCATTTTGGTTGTCTGCTGTTGCCCTACTGCTGCTGGCAGGACAATAGCCGGCAGCCGAAATGTGCCCCCCAAGCCTTTTTGCAGCACTTTTAGCAGTTCTGGTCCCTCCCTCCTCCAACGCGATTTCAGAGCAGGGAGGGACAGATCTGCTTAAAGTGCCGGCGCCTTTCAGATTGGGCGCATGCCCCCCCCCCTTCTCCTCTCCATACCTCCGTCCAGCGCTGCCTGCTCTTTCCTTGTTGCCAGTGCCGCCATGAAAAAAAACAGAGGGCAGCATCAGCAGGGAAAGAGCAAGCAGCACTGGACGGAGGAATGGGGGGGGAGGAGGGGGCGCATGCCCAAGCTGCAAGTCGCACAGGGAGCGATTGCAGCTTGGTACGGCCCTGTGTGCAAACATCTTGCATTCCCTCCATATAATCTAATTGGCTTTTTGGTTTGGTTCAGTCCCTGATTGGAGTTTTGAAAAAGCCAGCCCCCCTCTAAGGGCGGGGGGGGGGGGGGCACCATTTCGTTCTTCGCCTCAGGCAGCAGATTGCCTTGAGCCGCCCCTGCACACACATACTTCATTAGATGATCTCTTTGTCTCCAAAATATTTTTGAGATGTCATTTTTGACTTGCTTTTTTTATGAGACCTTGGATATGTGGTTAGAAAAAAAGGTTGAAAAGCCTGCACTGTGCATTTACAGGACTTGTGGTCTGCTAGTGAAGCGTGCTTTCACATTCCCTTTTTTAATTGAAACCAACCTTTCTTTATCCAATAAAAAGAGTATAAATTAAACAATTCCTTATGTCTTGCCTCAAGGTAGGAACAAGAAGATTAATTCAGAATTGATGTTTGAAATATTTCTTTCTTTATTTCTATAAATCTATAGTGTTCTTGGTGTATCCCTAGTTTCCATAGCACAATTAAGAGGAGAGGTTATTAAACTATGGTAGAATATTGCATTTTACTGAAGCAAAGTTTACTGTGGTAGTCACTAACTGGCAGGTAGTCAGTATTGAAAGTTAGTATCACCGACAAAGTACAATTCCACATGCAGCTAAACAGACCCAGTCCAAAAACATGGAAAGCAAGGAAGAATATCTTTTATTGAAAAACGTTAAGCCATTGGCCCGACACAGGCCGTATTTCGTTCTGCTATCATCAGGAGCTAAAGATGGCTTAACTACAACACATAAAAACAAATATAAATATAATAATAATAGATACATCTAGTCCCACAGATGCTCCTTGTGGTCTTGGGCAAGCCACTTAACCCTCCATTACCCATGTTCCCTGTAAGTATTAGTGTATGTGTCTCATATCCCTGCGTGTTAAATGTATCCCCCAATTGTGCCGTGACCGCTTTGATTGAAGGATAAGGCGGTATACAAAACTGTCTAAATAAAAAATAAATAAAATAAATAAATAAAATAAAACTAAAAAGTTAAAAAATAATTTAAAAAAAGAGAGTTAAAAAAGTGTTTGAACATAAGAAACCATAAGATGAACATAAGAAACCATGAAATGAACTGTAACCATAGATATAAATAATTAACCACCTGTATGTGTAAACATGATAAAAACATAATATAAATTATAAATTATAAAACAGCACAAAAATACATTATTAGTTGGCTAGCATAAAACCAAAACATGTACATACAAAAGTCATATAAGAAATTGTTACATATCGATTAGTTTGTCATATGACTAAAACTAGCAAAAATATGATGCACAATAAATGACATAGAAAACCTACCTCTATGTTCACTTGTACACTCATTACATTCTATATATGGGAAGAGAGGAAGACGTAAATATGTACAATCAGTACGTAACCCATATAGATAAACACTATATCAATAAATAAATAAATAAATAAAAAAGCCAAACGTAAAAGATGATGGGGGAGTGTTTAAATTATTAATACTAAGGCAAAAAGAAGGAATCAGTGGAATCGAAAACGAAGGCCACATAAATGCCATTCCCCGGGATGTTCAGCGGCAGTATCGTGGTTAGTGCCACTGAATATCCCCAGTTTGAGCTACTAAACGCCCCCCCACCCACTAAGTGCTTAGCATTGGGATTTTATGGGAGCAGAGCAGGGGCAGCACCGCGGGTTAATCGGGCAACGGCGATATTCAGCCGCCACCCAATTAACCCTTATGGGCTAAAATTAGGACAGCTAAATAGTCAGACTAACTTTAGCTGGTTCTGCAAGCTGGCCAGCTGCTGAATATCATCACTGACCGGATTGCAAAATTGCAACCTAGGCAACCGGAATATTAAATGCCGGGGCTGGAATATGGCTCTGGCATTCAATATTTAGAGAAAATTTAAAGCAGCGATGGCCAGCTGCTTTATGTGCTCTGGCCGCCACCACTGAAAATCCCCCTCCCTTAAACATCCGTTCAGTTTCCTGTAAGGAAACATTTTTATACAAACCTTTTTTGGTATCATCCAGTAACTGTGCACATTTTGCTGTTAGTGTAGTTTTCTGTTGCTGAATATAAAAAAGTGTCCCTTTGACAATATCATTTTATTGCTATATTGTAAAAAAGTGTTCCTGTCTCCTCTAGATGGCAAGAGCAGTTACATGTGCAATATAAAGCTAAATCTACTCTTTTGTTCGCATGCATTGCATGGATTAGAAATTCACCTGCTTCCACCTCCCTTCCTTCCCTCTGGGAAAACATTTAGCTGTGTTGGCATGTTCGTATATATCCATTTTAATGACATAGCTGAAAGGTAGAGATATTTATGTAGCCGTGCCCTAATGAGGGATAACTGGTGACATTCTTGATTATTTTGAAATAATAGCATCGTTTCTTAGCCTAGCCACTTGAGAAAGGAGAAACGGATGATTAACGAATAATTTTGTTACACCTTTTTTTTCATCTGCAGGGGTTTTTTTTTAATTGTTTGCAACATTTTGACGCTCAACTACAATATTTCCATTTTTTATATGAATCGAAGAATTTAAACATTCCAGTGTAAAGGAAATAATAGAGGCTTTCTCCACTTATCACCCATTAAAGGGCGAAATCCTGTGTTATTTGCCTTTGATGCACGTCAAACACTCTCACCCAGAAATAATTTATTTTAAATATATATACAGTATATAGGATCATTAAATATATGTGTAGAGAGCTGTGTGTTTCACTATCTCTCCTCGATTAAATAGCATCATTGGTCCCAATACTTTTATGTGTGTGTATGTACTTTCAGTTCTTAATCACCAAACAATCAAAAAAATAAAACAAAACGTGCTCAAAGCACATTCACACCATGGGGCTTCAGTTTATAATTAGTTCTTAGCTTAACCCTATTTGTGTGAAAAAAGATTTGTGTGAAAAAAGAGTAGTTAATTTCTTAAAAACAGTGATATAAAACAGGTTTTATATACTGCTTTATCATTTCAATCAAAGCGGTTTACATTGAAACTTAAACTTGGATTACATTAAACAGGGACATTGATAACTTGGATTTTTCTGAGGTAATGGAGGGTTAAGTGACTTGCCCAAGGTCATAAGGAGTGCTAGTGGGAACCAAACCCTGGTCTCTTGGTTCCTAACCATTAGGCTACTTCTCCACTTCATGCCAAATATTACCTCAACCTCAAACTTGTATGCCAAAATGTCTCTTAACATTCTTTCAACAAAAAAAATAAATGGACTAAAATTTTCTTATGGAGCATTAATGTTCTTTTGATAAATAAGTTTTGGTCCTGACAAAAATTGATTTTGAACAGGCTCAATCTATGATAAATCTGGCAGTTCTTTGACCCCTTTAAGGATCTTGAAGATTGGTAGTTGTACTGCAGTCAGTAACATCTTCAGCCGGCAAGGGGTGGGAACCTCAGGAGCACTTGACTGAATTCTCCAGTCATCAAGTAATGGGATCTGGCTTCTCTCCTGCCCCTATCTCTGCAGCAAATACTGTTTGTGCACATGCAAACATATGCATGCCAATGAAGACAAATCCTCTGCAATATTTGCTTTCACTTTCTGTGAAATTAGCCTAAAAGGGAGCATCACACTCACAACAGCTGGTCAATTAGCTCTCAGAAAATTATTGTTTTTTTCTCCTCAAAACCTGAGACAGTCAACATGCAGAAACAGGAGTATAACTGTTTGTGTTGGCTTATCACCAAAAAAAGAAATTCACTGAAGATATTCAAAAACATAGGACCCAATATTTAAAAGCATTTATCCGATTAGCAGCGTACTTTCAAAACACATTTTAATTACAGAAACCTTATCTGATTTGGGAAAGTTTCTTAGATCTTGCATTTTTACCACTCTACTCAAATTTTCAAGTTTATTACATAAAAGAGTATTATCTTTCATCCAAAAAAGACTCACTTTGTTAGAGCTTTTCAATTTTACTGTCTAAAAGATTGAAGGCCTGTTTACTAGGGTCAATCTCTAGCAGCAGTACCACTAGATTACCACTAGGGGTTACCACCACCATTTTGGAGCCCCAAACAGCATAAGCAGGAAGAATAGTCCTGCTCCGGTCCCACTAGACACCAGAAAATCCTCCGGTAAGTCCTGGGAGGTGGATTGGGGGGGGGGGGGGGGAGCCTAAAAGGAAGGCTGCTATTTGGGGAGGGGAGGGGGTTGGATGGAGATAATTAGGAAAAGGGAAAGGAAAGCAGGACCCAGAGAATGGGAGTAAGATAATTAGAAAAAAAAAGGTTTGTAGATACAGCACGGATGTTACTGTGCGAGCAGCTGCGCCATCCAGTGCCCCTACTAAATTCCTATAATGAAGGTTAGAGAAAAGCATAACATTTTCCAGAACAGGACAAATTCTTTATGTCAGTCACTTCATGCTGGGAGGAGATTCCTCTGGGAAGGAAAATCCACATTCATATCTAAACTATTCCCAGCCACTGCACAAAAAGGAAGCAAGGATGTCTGCCCTTTGAATAGGTGTCTTTTGTACTCTACAACTCATGCTATCCTGAGGGAGCAAAAGGCTTAGAGCAGCACTATAGGAATAGAGAGCAGACGGATGAAGTTTGTGCAAAACCTGCCAGCACTCCACTGTCTCAGAAGGAGAGTAACTCTGCCTATGTTAAAAGATGAAAGGTTCCAAGAACTGTTCCAACAACTCAGCTTTCCAGTCCAAGAGAACATAAGAACATAAGATATGCCATACTGGGTCAGACCAAGGTCCATCAAGCCCAGTATTTTGTTTCCAACAATGGCCAATCTAGGTCATATGTACCTAGCAGTTTCCCCAAGAGACACAAGTTCCACAATGCTTGTACTGGGTCAAGCATTGATATCTTCGGTCACTTCTTAATAATGGTTTATGGACCTTTCCTCCAGGAACTTCTCCAAACCTTTTTTAAACCCAGCTACACTAACAGCCTTTACTACATCCTCCGGTAAGAAATTCCAGAGTTTGATTACACGTTGAGTGAAAAAATATTTTCTTTTATTAGTCTTAAATAGTTTACCCTGTAGCTTCATTGCATGTCCCCTAGTCTTTCTATATTCTGATAACGTAAACAATCGATCTACGTTTACCCGTTCCACTCCGTTCATTAATTTATAGACTTCTATCATATCTCCCCTCAGCCCTCTCTTTTCCAGGTTAAAGAGCCCTAACCTTTTTAGCCTTTCTTCATAGGAGTATCCTTCCATCCCCTTTACCATTTTGGTGGCTCTTCTCTGAACCTTTTCTAAAATCACTATATCCTTTTTAAGATACGGCGACCAGAATTGCACACAATATTCAAGGTGCGGTCTCACCATGGAACGATATAGAGGCATTATAATATCTTTTGTTTTATTTTCCATTCCTTTCCTTATCATACCTAGCATTCTATTTGCTCTCTTGGCCGCCGCTGCACACTGGGCCGAGGGTTTTAACATGGTATCCACAATGACGCCTAAATCTTTTTCCTGGGTGGTGGTTCCTAATGTGGAACCTTGCATCGTGTAACCATAGTTTGGGTTGTTTTTCCCTAGGTGCATAACTTTGTACTTGTCCACATTAAATTTCATCTGCCATTTTGATGCCCAGTCTTCCAATTTATCAAGATTCTCTTGCAATTTTTCACAATCCTCTTGGGTTTTAACAACTTTAAATAGTTTTGTGTCATCTGCAAATTTGATAACCTCACTCGTTATTCCACTTTCCAGGTCATTTACGAATATGATAGGGGGCAAGAGATTGGTATGCGTGGACCAGGAGAAGGATCTTGGAGTGATATTTCTGAGGCTCTCAAGGTGACAAGGCAGTGGCAAAAGCCACCAGCAGAAAGGAAGAGGTACTAATGCCGCTATACAAATCACTGGTGAGGCTTCACTTGGAATATTGTGTTCAGTTTTGGAGACCATATCTCGCAAAGGACATAAAAAGACTGGAAACAGTTCAGAGGAAGGTGACCAGAATGATTTGGAGCTTGCATCAGAAGACTTATGAGAAGAGACTTGACCTAAATATGTACACTCTGGAGGAGAGGAGGGACAGGGGAGATATGATTCAGACCTTTAAATACTTAAAGAGTATTGATGAACAAACAAACCTCTTCCAAAGATGGGGAGGCTGTAAAACTAGACAGCATAAAATGAAGCTACAAGGGGGTAAACTGAAAGGCATTCTCAGGAAATACTTTTTCACTGAAAGGGTGGTGGATGCTTGCAATGCCCTCCTAATGGAAGTGGTGGGGGCAAATACCGTGACAGAATTCAAAATGGCATGGGACAGACACAGTGAGCCTCTTTATAGCAACAGGATAAAATCAAAATAAACATAACTATCTCTTATATCTCAGCAAATAAAGGTGACCTACACAGAGCGGTGGGTACACCCCTAAACAACGGCATGGGGAGGGGTGACCTGCACAAAGTGGCAGGTGCACCTACTCTTGCCACCATGCTGGACAGACTAGATGGACCATACTAGTCTTTATCTGCCGTCATACACTATATGTTACTATGAAAGCCAGACTAATTAACAAAGGCACAGGTGTGTTGAAGAGTGGAGTATCCATTTGGCTTAAGATAAAGAGTAACTGAATATAGTGTGCTACCATACCTGAGAGGAGAAAAAAGTAATCTATGTGTAACTCTGTTATTTGAGAAGGGAAGAGATCTGAGAGTGTCAAGTGCCCAGGGCCTCCTAATGTATGCCAGTCCCCACCAAAAAACCTGACAATTAAAATCCACGAGCATAAGACTAAAAACTTGCCAAAAGGCTCATTAGATAGTGTTCCTCCTTGTCTGCTAAGTCACAAGCAGAAACTGTGAGGACCACACAGAAAGGGGGGCTATAAGTTTAAGGTTTATTTAATTTGATATACTGTCTGGGGTCACATGATGTGCTCAGAGACAGTGGGTGGGTGCCGTCTGCTCTTCAGGAACCCTCCCCTGGATCATTCTCTGTGCATGGCAACCGGCATCCTAAAATCTGCGGGAGTGCAGGGGAGTGCCGAGATGGAGCTCTGCTCGAGGGAGGCGATGAAAACAGTAAGAAAGGAGCATGAGAAGGCCCTGCTGGGAGGAGATAAAGTAGCAGATGGGCCTCCTTCCCTACCCTCACCTCATGTTCTGTTTGTGCCCTGTGGTGTGAACCTTCTGGGACACAATTTGGGATTGGTCAGTTGGTGTCTTTTTAATTGGAGAGGCTCATGCTTGGGGACTCAGAAGGGTTAATGGTGAAGGGTCGGGGTGTCAAGATGTTTGTATGGAAAGCCTGCTTGCTAGGCCTCCAGGACATATTACAGACATGGCTGGATCCAGAATCCCTGGCTTTTTGAGCCTGGTGGAATAGTCTCCAGCAGCTTATGCAGATGGAAAATCTTGCCTCCCAAGGGTCTGACCAGCGGCATTAGAAATTTATGGAGGTTTGGGAACCCTATATCCAATCTTTGTCACCCCGGGTTGTAGCATGGCTCTGAACTGTGTTTTTATCTGATACCCACCATCGCCTTCATGCCCCTCTGTTTTTGGCCTTAATCTGGTCTTACTCTGGGGATGGGAGATAACATGGGTCTCCCATGCCTGTCCCATGTGTTTTGTGCACCTCTCCGTGGGTATTTCTTACACTGTATTTGTGACTTATGCTTCCTGCTTCTCAGCTAGAGGGCTAGGGGGCAGGGGGAAGGGGAGAGAGGTTTGGGGAGGATGTGGTTGTTGGGCTGGTTGTAAAAGGGGGCCCAGACACTGTTGTAAACAGTTGTACTGGTTGTGTATATGTGTAAGTGTCCCTACAGACCAGGCGGATGCTTCTGTATGACTGGTTCTCTCAACAGTTTGCATATTAATATCCATAAAAATGATTTAAACATAATTTGATATACTGCCTTCTATCAGAAGACACCAAAACAGTTTACAAATGAAATAAAAAAAATGACTGAATTTTGGGCAAATATTAAATACAAGACAAATCACCAGAGGAAGGAGAATGTAACAATCGTAAATAATATATAAATGCAATTAGGTCTTCAGCTAGAGCTCCTGGCAAAGGGACAGTATGATTAATTAAGAAATGTACTATGGGATCAAGGATGTGGGGGGGGGGGGGGGCGGGGTGGTTAATGGGGTAGGTCCAGCCCTGGACTTAATTCTGTATGGAGCTCATTAGCATGCATTTCCTTGTTCATTGCACTAAGATTAACGAAGTGCTTTAGTTCCTGCTTACTATATATTGTTCATATGATCAAAGCTTTCCTTCATCGGAAATTATATTAGTGCAGAAGAAAACCTGTGCTGAAACTAAAATAAGCCGCAAATCTTATGATTAAAACACATCACACAGAGGTCATGTATTAAGTGAATAATCCTCTGCCTGTTGCCATTTCAGCCATCTCACAGTCTGGACAGCTCGGGCTGGCAAATGCAAGACTATAAAGCTCCATATAGTTAAAACTGAGACAGCAGACCTAGTACCAGGTGGTGAGGTGGCAGTCGGAGGCAACTAAATGGGACCGATGTTGATAAAGCTGTGAAAGGCATTAGTCTAAAAAGATCCATAAACCTATGTATAAAACTCACTAATCCCCTATGAATATGCAAAGTCACCCTACTAGGTGGAGAAAATCATTTGCATATACACGTGCTAAGAAAGGGAAATAAGCTTAAAACACTAACCTGTGCACTTAGACAATCCTACATTGTAAGAGCCAGTTTTGAAAAGAGGATAAATACATACAAATGTATAATTTATATAAGGCAATACAATTTTGAAAAGCCATTTATCGAGGTAAAGGGGCTTTTGAAAACTCCTCACACTCTATGTTGATCCATTATGCTTATGCTTTTACTCACATTTTTTCAGAAACGTTACTGGGAAACAAAAATGCATGTACGTTTGCATTTTCATAAGAACATAAGATATGCCTTACTGGGTCAGACCAAGGTCCATCAAGCCCAGTATCCTGTTTCCAACAGTGGTCAATCTAGCTCACAAGTACCCAGCAGTTTCCCCAAAGGACACAGGTTCCAAAATGCTTGTATTGGGTCAAGCAGTGATATCCCGGATCCCTTTTAATAATAGTTTATGGACCTTTCCTCCAGGAACTTGTCCAAACCTTTTTTAAACCCAGCTACACTAACAGCTTTTACTACATCCTCCGATAACAAATTCCAGAGTTTAATTACACAATGAGTGAAAAAATATTTTCTCTTATTAGTCTTAAATAGGTTACCCTGTAGCTTCATTGCATGTCCCCTAGTCCCCTAGGTATATTCTGATGATGTAAACAATCAATCTATGTTTACGCATTCCACTCCATTCATTAATTTATAGACTTCTATCATATCTCCCCTCAACTGTCTCTTTTCCAGGTTGAAAAGCCCTAACCTTTTTAGCCTCTCTTCATGGAGGTATCCTTCCATCCCCTTTACCATTTTCTGTACCATTTTCTGTACCTTTTCTAATAATGCTATATCTTTTTTAAGATACAGTGACCAGAATTGCGTATAATATTCAAGGTCTGGTCGCACCATGGAATGATACAGAGGCATTATAATATCCTTTGGGTTTTTTTCCATTCCTTTCCTTATGATACCTAGCATTCTATTTGCTCTCTTGGCCACTGCTGCACACTGGGCCGAGGGTTTTAACATGTTATCCACTATGACACCTAAATCTTTTTCCTAGGTGGTGGTTCCTAATGTGGAACCTTGTATCGTGTAACCATAGTTTGGGTTGTTCTTTCCTAGGTGCATAACTTTGCACTTGTTCACATTAAATTTCATCTGCCATTTGGATGCCCAGTCTTCCAATTTATTAAGATCCTCTTGCAATTTTCCACAATCCTCATCAGTTTTAACAACTTTAAATAGTTTTGTGTCACCTGCAAATTTGATAACCTCACTTGTTATTCCCATTTCCAGGTCATTTATGAATATGTTAAAAAGCAGCGGACCCAGCACAGATCCCTGTGGTACTCCACTATTCACCTTTCTCCATGGAGAAAATTGGCCATTTAGCCGTAACCTCTGCTTTCCATCTTTTAACCAGTTCCTGATCCACAATAGCACACTGCTTCCTATCCCATAACATTTTAGTTTTGCAAAATGTCTCTAATGAGGGACCTTGTCAAAGTTTTTCTGAAAAGTCCAGATAGACTATATCAACTGACTCACCTTTGTCCACCTGTTTATTCACACCTTCAAAAAAAATAACAGATTAGTAGAACAAGATCTTCCTTATCTAAAGCCATGTTGGCTGTCTCCCATTAAACTATGACTATCTAGATGTTCAGTAATTTTGTTCTTTATGATGGTTTCTACCATTTTTCCTGGTACTGACATCAGGCTCACCTTTCTGTAGTTTCCAGGATCATTCCAGGAACCCTTTTTAAAAATTGGTGTTACATTGGCCATCCTCCAATCTTCATATACTATAGGTGATTTTAATGATAGCTCACAGATTACTAATAGCAGGTCTGCAATCTCATATTTCAGTTCTTTCAACACCTTTGGATGTATAACATCCAGTCCAGATGATTTGCTATTTTTCAGTTTATCAAATAGTTGTATTACATCTTCCTGGTGTATCAATATTTCTTTCAATTCTTCCACAGTATCACCTTTAAATACCACTTCAGTAATGGGTAACATCCCTACATCTTCCTCGGTAAAGATCGAAGCAAAGAATTCATTCAGTCTCTCTGCTATGGCTTTGACCCCTCTTAGTGCCACTTTTACCCCTCTATCATCTAAAGGTCCAACTGAATCTCTCACATGTTTTTTGCTATGAGTGTACTTTAAAAAGTCTTTATTACACGTTTTTGCTTCCACAGCAAACGTCTTCTCAAATTCTCTCTATGCCTGCCTTATCAATGCCTTGCATCCAACTTGCCAGTTCTTGTGCTGTTTCTAGTTTTCATCATTTGGCTATTTTTTCCATTTCTTGAAAGATGCTTTTTTGGCAACAATAGCTTCTCTGACCTCACCTTTAAACCATACTGGCAGTTTTTTGGACTTTCTTCCACTTTTCTTAAAGCATGTTATACAGCTGGTCTGAGCTTCCAAGAATGTATGTTTAAACAACACCCAAGCTTGATGTAAGTCTTTAGCCTTTGCAACTTCTCCTTTTAGTTTTTTCTTAACTATTTTCCTCATTTTATCATAGTTTCCCTTTCAAAAATTAAAAGGTAGTACTGTGGATTTCCTTACCATCCCTCCTCCGTTAATTAAATCAAATGTGATCATGCTGTGATCACTATTGCCAAATAGCCCCAACACCCTTATCTCTTGCACCAGATCTGATGTTCCACTAAAGACTAGCTCCAAAATGGCTTCCTCTCTGGTTGGTTCATGAACCAGCTGCTCCAAAAGCAGTCATTTATTTCATCTAGAAATTTTATCTCCCTAGCTTGTCCTGCTGTGACACTGACCCAGTCAATACCGGGGTAATTGAAATAACCCATTATTATTACTGTGCTGTAACTTTTGTTAGCTTCCCTGATTTCTTTGAGCATTTCATCGTACATTTATTTATTTATTTATACATTTCTTCTATACCGCCCCTTCCAGAGATCAAGGGCAGTTTACAGTTAACATTGAACAACTTTTACATGGAACAGTGGTATTAACTATTTATGTACAGGAGTTAGTCTATTCTTAACTTAGCTTTCTTCCTGCCACACCAGGTTGATGCTTTTCTGTTACGTGACCTCTCCCCTGCATGGCAACAGGGATGCTGCCAGATTGGATGTTGGACTTCAGTGCTATATCCCTTAGGTCTCGTCTATGTTCATTCTGGCCATTCGGTCGATAGTACACCCCCACTGCCATCACCTTCCCCTTTTTAAATGGAATTTCAATCCATAGAGATTCTACAGAAAATTTTGTTTCCTGCAAAACTTTAATCATTTGTGACTCAATGCCCTCTCTAATATAGAGCGCAACCCCTCTACCAATTTGATCAGCTCTATCATTATGATATATTTTGTACCCAGGTATCACAGTGTCCCATTGGTTGTCCTCCTTCCATCATGTCTCTGAGATACCAATCATATCTAACCTCTCATTTAGTGCTATATATTCTAACTCTCCCATCTTATTTTTTAGACTTCTAGCATTCGCATACAAGAATTTTAGAGACTGTATTTTATTCATATTAATCTGGCTATCGGTAGGCAGGGGTAATTTGGAATCTTTAAGCTCTGTCTGCTCCATACTCAAGGGTATTTGGGCTATTTTTGTTTTTAATGGAACCTCTCTGCTGATATGCCCTAACTTCATACTTTTGGTAGTATCCTTCAAGGATACATTGTTCTGAACCATGTGCTCTTGGGTGACTGTCAGCTCTCCACTATTATCTAGTTTAAAAGCTGCTGTATCTTCTTTTTAAAGGTTAATGCCAGCAGCCTGATTCCATCCCGGTTAAGGTGAAGCCCATCCCTTCGGAAGAGCCCCTCCTTTCCCCAGAATGTTCCTCAGTTCTTAACAAATTGCAGACCCTCATCCTTACATCATCGTCTCATCCACGCATTGAGACACTGGAGCTCTGCCTGCCTTTTGGTCCTGCGTATGGAACGGGATGCATTTTGGAGAATGCCACCCTGGAAGTTCTGGATTTCAACTTCCTACCTAAAAGCCTAAATTTAGCCTCCAGAACCTCCCTACCACATTTTACTATGTCATTGGTACCAACATGTACCAAGACAGCAGACTCCTCCCCAGCACTATCTAAGCTGTTGTCTAGGTGGCGTGTGAGGTCCGCTACCTTTGCACCAGGCAGGCATGTTACCAGGCAATTCTCACATCCACCAGCCACCCGGCTATGTACATGCCTAATGATCAAATCACCAACTATAAAAGCTGTCCTAACCCTTTCCTCATGGGCATATGACCCTGGAGAAAATTCCTCAGTGTGAGAGGGTTTTGCATCATCTGGAGGACAGGTTCTAGCTACAGGATCACTTCCTGCCACTCCAGGTTGATGCTCTCCTGTTACCTGACCTCTCCCCTGCATGGCAACAGGGATGCTGCCAGACTGGAGGATGGACTTCAGTGCTATATTCCTTAGGTCTCATCTATGTACCTCTCTGTCTTCCTTATGTACTTTCTAAACCAGGACTTTTTTTTGAGGGGTACACGATAGTACATAGTTGTTGTTGTTAGGTGTCGAGTTGGTGTCAACTCATTGTGACCCTCTGGATAGCCGTCTTTAGTCAGGCGGCTCATTGTTGATAGAGTAGCACCCATAGCTGCTGTTATTGTATCGATCCATCTCATTGCTGGTCTTCCTACTTTGCATTGACTTTCTACCTTGCCAAACATGATGACCTTCTACCTTGCCAAACATGATGTCTTTCCCTAATAATCTCTCTCTTCACATGATGTGTCCAAAGTATGAAATTCAAAGTTTTGGCATCTGAGCTTCTATAGAAAGCTTAGGTTTGATCTCCTCAATGTACTAAGAACATAAGAAGATAAGATATGCCATACTGGGTCAGACCAAGTTCCATCAAGCCCAGTATCCTGTTTCCAACAGTGGCCAATCTAGGTCATACGTACCTAGCAGTTTCCCCAAAAGACACAGGTTCCACAAAGCTTGTACTGGGTCAAGCAGTGATATCCTGGGTCCCTTCTTAATAATGGTTTATGGACCTTTCCTCCAGGAACTTGTCCAAACCTTTTTTAAATGCAGCTACACTAACAGCCTTTACTACATCCTCCGGTAACAAATTCCAGAGTTTGATTACACGTTGAGTGAAAAAATATTTTCTTTTATTAAACTTAAATAGTTTACCCTGTAGCTTTATTGCATGTCCCCTGGTCTTTCTATATTCTGATAATGTAAACAATCGATCTATGTTTACCCGTTCCACTCCGTTCATTAATTTATAGACTTTTATCATATCTCCCCTCAGCCGTCTCTTCTCCAGGTTAAAGAGCCCTAACCTTTTTAACCTTTCTTCATAGGAGTATCCTTCCATCCCCTTTATCATTATGGTGGCTCTTCTCTGTACCTTTTCTAATAACACTATATCCTTTTTAAGATACAGCGACCAGAATTGCACACAATATTCAAGGTGCGGTCTCACCATGTAACGATATAGAGGCATTATAATATCTTTTGTTTTATTTTCCATTCCTTTCCTTATGATACCTAGGGGCTTGTTTACAAAGCCGCGGTAGCGGTTCGCGATCGTTATCGGAGCCGCGGCCCCATTGATTTCAATGGGGCCGCGGCTCCGATAACGATCGCGAATCGCTACTGCGGCTTTGTAAACAAGCCCCCTAGTATTCTATTTGCTCTCTTGGCTGCTGCTGCACACTGGGCTGATGGTTTTAACATGTTATCCACAATGACGCCTAAATCTTTTTCCTGTGTGGTGGTTCCTAATGTGGAACTTTGCATCGTGTAACCATAGTTTGGGTTGTTCTTTCCTAGGTGCATAACTTTGCACTTGTCCACGTTAAATTTCAACTGCCATTTGGATGCCCAGTCTTCTGATTTATCAAGATCCTCTTGCAATTTTCCACAATCCTCTTGGGTTTTAACAACTTTAAATAGTTTTGTGTCATCTGCAAATTTGATAACCTCACTCGTTATTCCACTTTCCAGGTCATTTATGAATATATCAAAAAGCAGCGGACCCAGCACAGATCCCTGGGGTACCCCAAAATTCACCTTTCTCCATTGGAAAAATTGGCCATTTAGCCCTACCCTCTGCTTTCTATCTTTTAACCATTTCCTGATCCACAGTAGTACACTGCCTCCTATCCCATGACTCTTTAGTTTTGCCAGAAGTCTCTGATGAGGGACCTTGTCAAAGGCTTTCTGAAAGTCCAGATACACTATATCAACCGACTCACCTTTGTCCACCTGTTTATTCACACTTTCAAAAAAACATAACAGATTAGTAAGACAAGATCTTCCTTGTCTAAAACCATGTTGGCTGTCTCCCATTAGGCCATGACTATCTACATGCTGAGTAATTTTGTTCTTTATGATGGTTTCTACCATTTTTCCCGGTACTGACGTCAGGCTCACCGGTCTGTAGTTTCCCGGATCACCCCTGGAACCCTTTTTAAAAATTGTCGTTACATTGGCGATTCTCCAATCTTCAGGTATTACAGATGATTTTAATGAAAATTCACAGATTACTAATAGCAGGTCTGCAATTTCATATTTCAGTTCTTTCAACACCTTTGGATGTATACCATCTGGCCCAGGTGATTTGCTACTCTTCAGTTTATCTAATAGTTGTAATACATCTTCCCGATGTATTGATATTTCCTTCAATTCTTCCGCACCTTTAAATACCACTTCAGTCATGGGTAACATCCCTACATCTTCCTCAGTAAAGACTGAAGCAAAGAATTCATTCAGTCTCTCCGCTATCGTACTGATTTGTTCTTTGGGGAGTCCATGGTATACATTCTTGTCATTTTTTTATTGATAGTTGATCCAAATAGGTTAAAGTTGTCAACTATTTCAATTTCTTCTCCATCAACAATGAGCTTATTGATTTTGTCAGTTGTCAGGATCTTTGTCTTATTTACATTAAGGTGCAGACCCATTTTAAGACTATGTTCCTTGATCTTGACAAGTAAATGTTTCAGATTGTCTTCATTTTCAGCCAGTAATGTGGTATCATCAGCATAGCAAAGGTTGTTGATGAGTCTTCCAGTATTCACACCTTGGTTGTCTTCATATAATCCTGCTTCTCTGATGATTTGTTCTCCTGCTGACCTATAAGTGCATTCCCGTTGCAGCTCCTCACCTACCTCTCCTCTCTTCTCTCCCTATACCCCTGCTCAGGAACTCTGCTCTTCTGGCAAATTGCTTATATCTGTGCCCTTCTCTTTTATTGCCAACTCCAGACTTCACTCCTTTCACCTTGCGGTCCTTATGCCTGGAACAAACTACCTGAGTCTGTATGTCAAGTGCCTTCTCTGGCCCTTTTCAAATTCAGGCTGAAAACTCACCTTTTCGCTGCCGTTTTCAGATCTTGACTCACATGATGTCCTTTGTGTTTCCTTACCATTTCCTCTAGATGAATTCCATGCCTGCAGCTACTGTGTTGTCTTTCTAAACTAGATTGTAAGCTCTGATAAGCAGGTACCATCTTTTACATGTGTCTGTGTAGCGCTGTGCAAAGTCTTGTAGCATCATACCAATGTTCAGTAGTAGTAGTAGTAGTAGTAGTAGTTGTTCTGCATATAAATTAAACAGGTAGGGAGAAAGTATGCAGCCTTGTCATACTCCTTTGCTGATTTTAAACCTTTCTGTTTCTCCTTGTTCCATTTGAATTGTGCAAGAGAACTATCAGGTGTTCTGGTATACCCATGCTTCTTAATGGGGCCCAGAGTTTCTCATGGTTTACACAAAAGCCTTGCTGTAGTTGATAAAACACATATAGATATCCTTTTGGTGTTCTTTTGTCTTTTCAAGGATCCTTTTCAGATCTGCAATGATGTCTCTCATTCCTCGCCCTTTTCTGAACCCTGCTTGCACTTCAGGCAGTTCTCATTCCAGGTATGGTTGTAGTCTCTGCTGAATAATTTTCAATAGAATCTTAATGGCATGTAGGATCAGAGCAATTGTGTGATAAACACAGATATTTTCCAGTCAGTTGGCCATAATGTCTTCCAAATTTCCTGGCAGATTCTTGTAAGTATGGTAACAACTTCATCCGATTGCTTTAATACCTCATTGGAAATGCCATCAGTGCCTGGTGCTTTGTTCTTTGATAAGGCTTTAAATGCTGCTTTGACTTCTTCTTTCATCACCAATAGTTCCTGAACTTAAGATTCAGGTTGAAACGGCTATTGATCTACTTGATATTTATGGTATAATGACTCTGTATATTCTTTCCACCTTTTCTTGATCTTCTCAGCATCATTCAACATAGATACGTGAGCATCTTGTAACATTGGAGTTTTTCCTTTAACTCTCATAGCTTTAGGAAAGCTGACCTTGTTCTTCCTCTAATAGTTTCTGATTCTATTGCCTTGCCTGCATCATTGTAGTATTTCTGCTTATCTTGCTGCCAGCACCATACCTAGCCCTGTGCAACAGTGCAGTCACACAGGGTGCAAAGGTTATAGGGGCATATTTTGGGCCACAGGCCTCGGCTCCCTCCCACACTGCCTGCTGTTGCCATGCCACTGCCACTTTTTTTCTCAGCAGTGGTGGCAGCAGCAACAGCGGAGCAGACCTGAATTCAAATTTAAAAAAATAAAAGAAAACAAGCAGGTCTTCCCGACTCCGCACTTGTAGGCAGGTCTGGACCCTCCATCACTTCTCTGATGTAGGTTGCACCAGAGGAGGGAGGAACCAGGCCAGCCATTCAAATGTGGAGTTGCAAAAAAACACGCTTGAATGACTAATCTGATCCCTCCCTCCTCTGACACGACCTACATCAGAGAAAGAAGGGAGTGACCAGACCTGCCTATACGCAGAGAGTTGAAGGACTACATGTTTGTTTCATTTTTTTTTATTTGAAGTCAAATCTGCCTCACTATTGATACCGCCGCTGCCTCCGAGAAAAAAAAAAGTGGCAGCAGGGCAAGGGCAGGCAACTGGCTGAACATTGAGGACATGGAGGTATGGATGAGATTTGGGGGGGGGGGGGGGAGGGGTGTGTGCACAGTGCACCAGATGTGCAAGTAGCATAGGGCACAATTAAGGCTTGGTATGGCCCTGCTTGCTGCACATTGGAAATCTCCATTGAGTTCTGCAATTGCTTCTCTTTCTCCTCTGGCTTTAGCTTCTCTGCGTTTCTGGGCAATTTTCAGAGTTTCTTCGGTCATCCATTTTGGCTGTTGTTACTTTTTCAGCATTTGTAGAGACTTCTTGCTTTCTTCCAACATCTTCCATTATGAAACTCTCAAGAGAGCAACCAGAGGCATGAAATATAAGAACATAAGAAAAGTCATGCTGAGTCAAACCAAGATCCATGGAGTCCACCAGCCTGTCTCTGACAGTAGCCATTCAGAGTCACAAGTGTAATTTGGGAGGGGAGGGGGAAAAGGCATAAGGATGAAGGTTCACTTATGCCATCTAATATCCTTGCACTGGTACTAGTTATACAGGAATTGGAGAAGTATGTCATGCTGAAATCAGGAAAATAAACAAAACTGCCACCTTAAAGCACTGGTGCTCACTCTTTTCACTGGGAATATCATTCACTCCATGCAGTTCAGGCACTCAGATCTCAGTTCCTTTCATGCAAACTGGCCTGTTTCTTACAACACCGACTAGCTTGTCACTAAGTATAAGTCAAATGCTTTCTGATAGCACAATAGGTTCTGCAGTGGATGTTGCAAGAGCACTTGTTTATTCATCCAGAAATTACATTTAACCCTGATAGAGCAACATTATCTTCTGGGCAGCTCGTCCTTTGATACTTTTGAGTGATGCATAGCTTGATAGAAAATGAAAAAAAAAAGAGAGCAAAAATCAAATATAAAATTGCAAGACCTCTTACAGAGGTATATCTGTGTACTTGTCATATTTGGTGTAGCATATGGAGAATAATTTTAAAAGGAGATGCATAGATTTATGCGACAAGTTTGCACATGTCATTATTTAGTCATTCGTATGCATAAATGACTACTTACAGTATATGCGTAAATGACATAAAATGCTGGCTACTATAAAAGTACTGGCATTATTTACTTTGTTTGTATTTTCACTGTAAGTATGCGCATGGGTGGAGTTTGAGCATGGACAATGTGAACAAGTATGTGCATAGATTATAAAATTCTCTAAAAGTAGGCCTGGTCATTTGCACCAGCTCTAGAGCTGACATAAGGGATTGAGACTTAACAAATGCATATTTTTGTACATATGCCTTATTTTTGTAATGTTAACTCACGTGTACTTCAGTTTAAGAAATAGGCATATGGTAAGTTCACAAAAACACATGTTAACGAGGTGAGGATATTAGGTAGGATAATTTTACAGGAAAGGCACATAGGCACAGATCTTGCTCCTATTTTATAAAACTTACATGTGCACTATGGTGTTCATTCCAAAACACAAATAGGCCACCTGGATGTGCGGGATAGATGTGTTCCTTGTGAAGATATCTAGACCTGTATTCTGAAACCATGCGCCCCTGCATGAACACAGCATTACAATGGGGATCTCAGAATGTTAGCGGGAGGGGGCAGAATGGGTTGTGGCAAGCCACGGAGACATCTAAAGCATATTCAGGAAAGGTCCGGTATGTCCTGAGTGTATCCCGCAGACACCTACATTATTCCAGTAGCAACGTGGAATAAGGCTAGCACTTAGAAGGTTTTCTGCTCTGATCCTCTAGCTCATAGAGATGAATGGCCGGGGTATTGAACTGGTGTGTCTGCTATCTGGGAGAGCACAAGATGCAGCCATAAAGAATAAAATGCGCAGATGAGGGACATTTGTAAGGTGAAGTAACAATAAAAAAATACCTCCATAGAAATATAAAGCACTGCAATAGTCTTTATTCTGGCTATGCTGACATTTGCTGTTTGTGCTAAAGGGGCTATTCTAGACTTCCCTAACAATTCCTATGCTTGGGGAAATGGGAATGTGGATGTAGGGATGATATGTGAGTTAGTATGGAGCAGAAGTGTGTTTGGCTGAGAAGTGTGGTCCAGAGATGCCCTGCTATTATGTATTACCAGCAGTTGTTTATAGGTGAAGGGCATGGCTTTGGCAGGGGTATGTTATTTGTGACTACAAGCAAGAGTGTGTGTGTGTGGAATGAGGGCTGCAGGGGAGACCCTGGTGTGCTGATCCACACCTTTGGGGGGACATGTATGCCTGGCAGTACCTGGACTGTAGGGCTGACCTCAGCATCACCAGGAGCCAGTGTGAATGGGCAGTAACTTCTGAGCAGCTGCTCTGCAGCAATATAGCAGGGTACATCCCTGTCAATGGTGGGGGACCCTTGGAATGGGGGTATGCTGCAGTGCGACCAGCACTAATGCAGATCCAAATGCACCATCAGAGGTCTCTAACATTGTGCACATTTGTCAGGACAGATGATGGTGCTTTTGAGCATGTGTTTCTGATGTTTGCACCGTTGCATGTTCTCATCCTGGTGGTTTCCTATGAATGACAGGGATATGTTTTCACATGTAGCTGTACAGACCAATTTCAGTTTTTTCTGGCCCATTCTTAGTATAGCAAGTGCTGTTTTCAATGACGATGACCACTGAAAGGATAACTAAGGTGTTTATCACATGCCATGTATGTTTTGCTGCAGGGTCTATCAGGACAAACATCTAACCTTCCGATTGCTGTTACAACAGCTTTGGTGCACTTAGATAACCTTGTAGTGTTATGGGCGTGCAACAGACTAGTATATATAGCCTGGGTTGCATGACTTTATCTGTTTCATCAGTATTAATGTGTTGTTTGCATGAACAGTGTGAGCATCAGCTTAGGAGATGTTTGTTTTACCAGAGCATGGAGACGGAAAACACTGCAAACGTCTATCTTTTCAGAATACGGCGAGCACAGAGATGTACAGACCATTTGCTGCATTTACCCATGTCCCATTATAGCAGCGTGGACCCGTGTTTCCCTAGATGTGTTGTTTGTGTCGCGCCGGACAGGCATATCTCCCTGATTCCGGATCTGCGGGCACTTCTATCTCTGTGGTTTCAGAATCGGGTATATTACGTGCCCGTTTTACCGGACGTGCACATTATAGAATTGGGCATTATGTGCCTTTATAAGTTTACCCCAGGGAAAGCGGGCGGACACATCTATAAGGCAGGTGTAATTGGTGTGTGTATATATGCTAGAAAGAGCAGGTGCATAAGTGCCAATCACGCTCCCATTATTTCTATTCTTAGAGAGGCTCATTGCAAGCCTGTAGACCTTAGAAACCTCTGCCCCTTATACAGGGGTTCATTGCAAGCTGAAGTAACTTTTCAAGCAATCTGGATTAGTAATACAGTAACTTATTAGATCATATTATGTATGGAATTTTGTATTCTGCCTAGATGTTTCTGAATAGGCAGGTTAGAAGTATATTAAATGAGATGAAATGAACTCTTAGGGAGTCTTTTACTAAAGGCACATGTTCTGGTACATGCTGAAGGCATGCTAACGGTGCAAGCCGCATCAGAGTCACAAGTGGGTGGGTTTGATTATTTATTGATGTATTAGTGTCTAGCTCACGGCTTTCCAGTAGGCTAGTTACAAGGCTTTTCAAGGCTAGTTACATTCAGATACAATAGGGTGAACGGTTTGAGTTTATTTTGTAGCTGCAGCCACAAGCACTTCACCAACACTTACACCTCTGGTGCCATTCCCTGCTCCTCCTGGAAACCCTCTAGCTTTTCCTCCAGCAGCTCAACTGCAGGGATGACCTTGCCCGGGCTGGGCTGACAACATCCTTAATAACATAGCAACAGTAAAGGATGGTAAATAAAGGCCAGTGTGACCCATCTAGATTGCTCAGAAGGGTGGCTAGAGTACTACCTGCTAGCTAGCTCTATGCACGTTACCCCCTCTTACCTTTGTTTAGGTTTGTATCTGCACTCAGTGCAGCTTACCCCCCACTCCAATGCCTTGGTTTAGGGTTGTACCTGTTGCTCCATGCAGGTTACCCCCCTCTATTTTTTGAAGTGTAAAAGTTATTTAAGTTTGTTTTGATTCTATCTTTTTGCTATATAGGAATCCTTGGCATATGTTCCATGTCTTTTGAGTTCCATCACTGCTTTTGGCCCCCTTCCATTGGGAGGGTACTCCAGGCATCCACGAACCTTTCCATGAAAAAGTATTTTCTGATGTTGCCTTTAAGTTTACTTCCTTGCAGCTTCATTTCATGTCCTCTAGTTCTACAGCTTTCCTGTCTTTGAAAAAGGATTGTTTGTTCATTAATACCCTTTAATTACTTAAACATCTATTACATATTTCTCCTATCCCTCCTCTCCTCTAGTGTATACATATTTAGGCCTTCAAGTCTCTTCTCATACATCTTCTAGCGCAGGCCCCACATCATTTGGGTCACCTTCCCCTGTTTCAAGTCTTTCTATGTCCTTTGCAAGGTACAGTCTCCAAAACTGAACACAATACTCCACATGAGGCCTCACCACAGGGGCAGTAATATTCCTTTCCTTTTATGGGTGATACCCCTCAGTATATGCTGCCTTGGCACATTGTTCACTGCCTTGAGATCCTCAGATACTGTCACCCTGAGGTCCCTCTCCTGGGTCTCTGCACATCAGACTTTCACCCCCTATCACATACAGTTCCTTTGGATTTCTGCATCCTAAGTGCATCACTCTGCACGTCTTCACGTTCAATTTTAACTGCCAAGCATTAGACCATTCTTCTGAGATCTTTTCTCATGTTATTTACTCCTTCCAGGGTGTCTACTCTGTTACACATATTCATGTCATCTGTGAAAAGGCAAGCATTTCCTTTTAACCCTTGGGCAATATCACTCACAAAGTCATTGAATAGAACAAATTCCTGGACCAATCCATGAGACACCCCACTACTCGCTTTTCTTTATTCCAAATGAATTCCATTTGCCATGTGTTGTCTGCCAGACAATTTATGATCCAGTTCAAGGAGGTCTGGTCCAACCATCAGTCAAACAAGGCAGCCACTTAGGGTGTAAGCTTCTGGGGAGGGGGCAAAGAGCAGGCCTTTCAAAGCTAAAAGATATTCTGACAGTTGTGGGGGGCATAAGGCTTAAAGTTTGCCTAGGTGCCAACACCCTGAATCAATTCTGGGGCCAGTCCTGAGTTAACTGCCTTGGGACCCGCCCTGGATTGCTCGGTTAATTCATAAGTCTCTTATGAGGAATAGTATCAAAGGCTTTGCTGAAATTTAAGTCGATCATATTCATTACATGTCCTTGATCCAGTTCTCTGGCCACCCGGTCAAAGAAATCAATCAGATTCATTTGGCATGATCTTCCTTTGGTAAAACTATGTCACCTCAAATCTTGCAACCAATTGGATTTTAGAAAGTTCATTATCATTTCATTCAGCATAGTCTAAATTATTTTCCTATCGCTGAGGTAAGACTTACTGGCCTGTAGTTTGCCACCTTTTCTGTACTACCACGTTTATAAAGAGGGACCACATCAGCCCTTCTCCAATCCTGTGGAACCTCACCCATTTCCAAGGATCTATTAAATACACTCCTGTCAGAACCTCTCTGAGTTCTCTCAATATCCTGGAATGTATCTCGTCTGGTCCCATGGACTTGTCCACTTTCAAAGCTGTTCATAAACACTTTTTTCCATGAATGGTGTTCTATCTACTCCATTCCCATTAGTAACTTTGTCAATCATGCGTGGTCCTTCTCCAGGATTTTCTTTCATAAACACGCAACAGAAGTACTTGCTTAACATTTCCGCTTTCCACAAATCCGTCTTCAGCACGTTTGAGACTTGCAATTCCACCTCTGACCTTCCTCCTCTCCCCAATATACCTGAAAAAAGTCTTGTCACCTCGCTTCACATTTCTAGACATTTTTTTCTTCTGTGTGGCTTTGGCCATCCTGATTTCTCTCTGCCTCTTTCAGCTTTATCCAGTACTCTTTCCTGTCTCTCTTTTTGTGATCTGAATTCTGTGAGCACTGACTTTCTGCCTTTATATTTGCAGCCTCGTCTTTGAAGAACCATATTGGATTCTATTTCATCTTGATTTTACTGTAGTTACTTTCTTTACATAATAATTTATTGCCCTTTTTATATCTTCTTTCAGTTTAGCCCACTGCCTTTCCACTTTTCCTATTTCCTCCCAGCCTGCCAGCTCCTCGTTCGGGTGCTTTCCCATTTTGTTGATGTCAGCATTTTTTAAATCTAAGACTGAGTTTGCTGTGATTGGACTCTGCTTGGGCTTTTATCTCAAACCACACTATGTGGTGATCACTGTTGCTCAAGTAAGCACCCACACAGACATTAGAAACACTGCTGCCATTGGTGAGTACTAGATACAGCATCAACCCTTTCCTGGTGGGTTCCATCAACATTTCACTGAGCAAAGCTTCTTGTAAGGCATCCATGATCTTTCTGCTTCTTTCCAGATTTGCAGACTGGACACTCTAATCCACATCCGGTAGATTACAGTCACTCAGTATCATCACTTTTCCCTTCATTTCTACTTTTGCGATGCGCTTGATCAAGTCTGTCCATTTCTTCAGTTTGAGGTGGATGGACACAGTGCTGCTTCTTTTCCCCACATCCCTGCATTTCAGCTACTTTAATATTGTTTTTGACAAAGAGGGCTACTCCTCCTTCTTTTCTGCCCTGTCTATCCCTCTTAAATAGATTATAGTCAGATATGACATCTCTCATTCATGCGACTCGTCAAACCATGTTTCTATAATGGCCACAACATCCAATTCCATTTCTACCATCAAGGCTTCCAGGTCAGGAACTTTGTTGTCTGGACTGTGAACATTTGTGCTCTTTGCCTTCTAGAAATGTTTGGTTGGCTTGCTTGTATTTTGTACGTTTTTTATTCCTGACTCCTCTTCCCCTTTGTTATTAAAGCCATTGCTGGGAAGGGGGTGTGGGGGGGGGGGGGGGCTGACATCCTGAACTTGTTTTCTTCTGTTCTTGAAGGGCTTCAGGACATGTATCATCTGTTATACATAACCAATCCTGACACCCCAAAGGCTTATGTAAATCTATACCATCCTCCACTGATGAAGTGTTGTCTACTGCTCTACTAATCTCTGCATCGAGGAAGGTGAAATGCCACCTGATTCAAACATAGTCAGTAATGTGGTTCAGAGGCACCCCCCACACTGCTTTCTTCTCGCATAGCTACTTCCCACCCTTTATGCCAGTGGTACTCAACCCAGTCCTCTGGGACCCCCAGGCCAGTCAGGTTTTCAGAATATCCGCAATAAATATGCATGAGATAGATCTGCATGCACTGCTTCCATTGTATGCAGATCTATCTCATGCATATTCATTATGGATACCCTGAAAACCCAGCTGGACTAGGGGTCCCAGAGGACTGGGTTGAGAACCACTGCTTTATGCTATGGTTGAAATGCTCCCTTGTTTTCCTACATTTCCATCAGATACCACAAAATGGAACTTTCACTTTATCCAAAAAGGTAGAAAAAGTGACAGCAAAAACCATGGCTATACAGGGAGAGGAATGACCAGCAAGAACAAGGAGGTGCTAGTGTTTTTGTAGAAGTTTCTAGTGAGACCTCATTTGGAATACTGTGTACAATTCTGGAAATCAAACCTTCAAAAGGATATAAACAGGATGGATTCGGTCCAGAGGGTGGATACTGAAATGGTGAGTGGTCTTTGTCATAAGGCATAAGGGGATAGACTTTAAAGATCTGAATATGTATACTTTGGAGGGGACTTGGGAGTAATATGAGGAAATATTTCTTTATAGAAAGGGTGGAGGATAATGGAACAGGCACCCAGTGGATATATTTTATTTATTTATTTATTTGCTTTTATATACACTCTTTGAAATCAGTGCGGTTTACATAAAACAAAAACAGTAAAACAGATGGCATCCATCTGTCCAAGAAAGGTCAACGCATCTTCGGTAGTAGACGGGCTAATCTACTGAAGAGGGCTTTAAACTAGATTCGTTGGGGATGGGTGAAGAAAGCCCCCAGGTAAGTGAAAGCCCCCAGGTAGGTGATACATTAAATACCTTTATGGAAATGGGTAACAGGGGTAACATATGGAAAGCAGTGTGTATAAATGCCCGTAGCATGGGAAATAAGATCCCTGAAGTTGAAGCTTTGGTGGGAGTGGCTGACTTGGACTTAGTGGCAGCTACAGAAACATGGTTCACAGAAAACCATGATTGGGATGTAACTATACCTGGCTATACTTTATTCAGAAAGGACAGGGTAGGAAGAAGGGGAGGAGGAGTGGCCCTATACGTAAAAACTACTATTAAAGCTTTGGAATTACAGAGCTTAAAAGGGAGAGAGGAGGCATTGTGGGTTAAACTAGAAAGAGGGAAAGAGAAATCTATTTGCATTGGTGTGATATACAGACCTCCCTCACAAGAGGAAGAGGTGGACAGAGAGTTAATTGAGGACATGCGCAGCATTGCTAGGAAAGGTGAAGTGCTACTGATAGGAGATTTCAATATGCCAGATGTTGATTGGCACATTCCTGCTGCAGTATCATCTAGAAGTAAGGAGATCCTGGATTCTCTACAGGGAGAACTATTCAGGCAATTGGTAACAGACCCCACACGTAAAGGGGCCATACTGGACTTGGTGCTTAACAATGGTAAAAGTGTTTCTGATGTTGTAGTGGGAGATCATTTCGCATCCAGTGATCACCAGATGGTGTGGTTCAGTATTAGGGCCAGGGCTGTTAGAATCCATTCCAAGGTGAGGATCTTAGACTTTAGGAAGACTAACTTTGCAAAGATGGGCCAATACCTCAGGGAGTCGTTAGTGGGATGGGAACAGCTGGGGGATGTAGAAAAACAGTGGGCAAAACTGAAAGGGGGTATTTTAAGGGCAACCAACCTTTTTGTTAAAATGGTAAATAAAGGCAAAAGGAAAAGGAGACCGCTATGGTTTTCGAAGGAAGTAGCTGAAAAAGTGAAGAAAAAGAGGGAGGCCTTCATGAAATACAAGAGATCACAGAGAGAGGAAGACAGGCATCTGTATTTGGAAAAACTTAGAGAAGCTAGCAAAGTAGTCAAGAAGGCAAAGATTCAAAAGGAGGAGGAAATAGCCAATGCAATAAAATGGGGGGGATAAGACATTTTCAGATATATTAGTGAGAAGAGGAAGGGCAAAAGTGGTATTGTCAGACTCAAGGGTGCAGGGGGTGGGGAATATGTAGAAGCTGATAAGGATAAAGCGGAATTGCTTAACAAATATTTTTGTTCTGTGTTCGCAGATGAAGAACCAGGAGCAGGACCTCAGAAAACACCCACAAATAAGAACAGAAGCGAGGGACATCTTGAACAATTTTCAGAAGACTGTGTTCATGAGAAACTAGCTCAACTTAAAGTAGAAAAAGCGATGGGACCGGATGGGATACACTCTAGAATACTGAGGGAACTTGGGGACGTTCTAGCAACTCCACTGACTGACCTTTTCAATGTCTTGTTGGAGTCGGGAGTGGTGCCAAAGGACTGGAGAGAGGCTCATGTGGTGCCTTTACACAAAAGCGGAAGTAAGGATGTGGTTGAAAACTACAGGCCGGTTAGTTTAACTTCGGTGGTGAGTAAATTATTGGAAATGCTGCTGAAAGAGAAAATAGTGAGGTTTCTGGAGTCCAGCGGATTACAGGATCCGAGGCAGCATGGATTCACCAGAGGCAGGTCTTGTCAGACAAATCTGATTGATTTCTTTGACTGGGTGACCAGGGAGTTGGACCGAGGGAGAGCTCTAGATGTGATGTATTCAGATTTCAGTAAAGCCTTTGATACTGTTCCTCACAGGGGACTTATAAACAAACTGAGCACCCTAGGGATGGACCCTAAAGTTACTGCTTGGGTTAGAAATTGGTTGGGTGGGAGGCGACAAAGAGTACAAGTAAATGGAGCTCACTCTGAGGAAAAGGATGTTACCAGTGGTGTACCCCAGGGATCTGTCCTTGGCCCGATTCTTTTTAACATCTTTGTTAGTGATATAGCAGAAGGGCTGTCGGGTAAGGTTTGCCTCTTTGCAGATGATACCAAAATCTGCAATAGAGTAGACACCCAGGAAGGTGTAGATAACATGAGGAGGGATCTAGCTAAGCTTGAAGAATGGTCTAGAATTTGGCAGCTGGGATTTAATGTTAAAAAATGTAAGGTCATGCATTTGGGCTGCAGCAATCCAAGGGAGCAATACAGTATAGGAGGTGAAGTACTTTTGTCCACTAAAGAAGAGCGGGACCTAGGCGTGGTTGTGTCTGATGATCTTAAAGTAGCTAAACAGGTAGAAAAGGCGACGTCAAAAGCTAGAAGGATGCTTGGGTGCATACGGAGAGGAATGGCTAGCAGAAAAAAGGAGGTGATAATGCCTCTGTATAAGTCTTTGGTGTGACCTCATTTGGAGTATAGTGTGCAATTCTGGAGACCACACCTTCAAAAGGATGTGAACAGGATGGAGTCGGTGCAGAGGGTGGCTACTAAAATGATTAGTGGGCTTCATTATAAAGCATATGAGGACAGACTTAAGGATCTTAATATGTACACCTTAGAGGAAAGGTGGGATAGAGGTGATATGATTGAGATGTTTAAATACCTCCGTGGCATAAATGTTCAGGGAGAGAGCCTCTTTCAATTGAAAGCAAGATCTGCTACGAGGGGACATGGGATGAGGGTGAAGGGGGATAGATTCAGGAGTGATATGCGCAAATATTTCTTTACGGAAAGAGTAGTGGATCCATGGAATAGTCTCCCAGTGGAGGTGGTAGAGATGAGGACAGTAACTGAATTCAAAAAAGCATGGGACCAACACAGAGGATCTCTGAAGGTAAAAAGTGGACTGTTGTAGTTGTTGTTATGGAAGGACAGACTAGATAGGCCATGTGGTCTATTTCTGTCATCATGTTTCTATGTTTCTATAAAACAAAAACAGTAAAACAGTTTACATGGAACAATTTGTATAGAACAGTTTACATGGAACTAAAAGACGTGTATATGAATTCAAAAAAGCATGGGAAAAATAAGGAGGATCTCTGAGGGAGAGGGGAAGGGATTGTAGATCGTAATAGTTCTTATGGATTTGCAGGCTGGATAGGCCATAAGGTCTTTATTGGCTGTGATACGCTACGATCTGTTTCTCTCCCCCAGCTCAAGGATGTCCTTCACTGCCAAGTGCAGCAAGTATGCAAAGCATCAGATCCCCTTGCAGCTCTCACTCTCCACTGCACTGAGCATGTCAATGCTGGCATTTGAAACAAACAAAAAAAAAAGGAACATTCCTTTCCCTGCAATCTAGGCAGTCTCCTGTCTTCTCCCTAAGAGGGCCAGGGTATGTTTGTGGTCCACCTGACTGTGCATACCAGCTAGATATGCTGCCTGCTCTACTGTTATTCATCAGAGAGAGGGAGAGGTGTCTGTGGTGTTCTGGCTAGTCCAGATGTCACTCATAAAATGGATAATATTCCCCTTTGTTTTGACCATCTGTGTCTGCATCTAGGCACAACATTGAGTGCCTAGGGAAATCATGCACGTACTAAACGTTGTTCCAGAGGTCATGTTGTAATTTGGGATTAACATCTGAAGCAGTCACCCATAGGACATTTTGTAATTTAGGACTAATAGCTACAGTGCTCAATTAAATCTTGCAGTGTGCACCACCGGCAGGGGCTGTTCATCTAAGGCAATCACTTCACTTATGCTTCTGTGTCGCCACCTTTGATGCTACCTGTGTCTGGTAGAATAACAGTCTAATCCATGGTGGCTTGCTACTGAATTTTTCACACTATAAAATAAGTAGTAGTAGTAGAAATGTTAAAAAATAGTTAAGAGTAACTGCATAACGTATGAAAGGTTTAAGGAGTTTTTTCTAACCAATGATTGCAACTTGATCACCATGCAGCTGTTGCCGCAGAGCATTTTCTTTTACATTCTGAGGTCTTTTCCTCCCTCCCTTTTTATCCACTTTAGCAAATTATTGGCTTGATTTGTGAGTGGCTTGCTACTTATGACATGGTGCAGGGAGTTGCTGGCTTGCGACTTCACTTTGGGTGGCAGACTCCCCCCTTCCTGTGGATTTCCAGCCACTGCTCTTCCTGTTTTGAGTAGAACATGGAGTTCGCAGACTAGGACCAGCCTCTCCTGAAACCAACATTGATGGATGCTGTTCTCACAAATAATATTGCATAGTTATGTGAAAATTGGCCCATTTTCATTTGACTGATGACATTCTGCAAAATTCTGAACTTCCATAGTATTAAAGCACGTCCTCACCTCTGTTTTTGCAGGATCCTTTCTCTGGATGCCTGAGTGCTGCTGCAACTGCTGTAGGGGCTGGGGTTCAGGATGAATGAGGGGCTAAAGGCCAGAGGTGTCTCTCATGCTCTCAAATACCTGCCCTTGCTTGGGGGCACTCTTTGTCCTGACATATCAGTCATTACCGTTCTAAGAACCTAAGAACCAAGGGTCCATCAAGCCCAGTATCCTATTTCGAACATTGGCCAATCCAGGTCACAAGTACTTGTCAGGTTCCCAAAAAAGTATCCAGATTCCATGCTGCTTGTCCAATGAGTAAGCAGTGGATTTCTTTGGTCCTCTTTAATGGTGGTTTGTGGACTTTTCCTCCAGGAACTTGTTCAAACCTCTTTTAAAGCCAGTTGCACTAACAGCTTTTACTACAGCTTCTGGTAATGAACTCCAGAGTTTGATTACATGTTGAGTGAAAAAATATTTTCTCCGATTAGTCTTAAATGTGCTACATTGAAGCTTCATTGCATGTTCCCTAGTCTTTCTACTTTTTAAAGGAGTAAACAACTGATCTACATTTACCCCTCTTTCATATCTCCTCTCAGCCATCTTATTTCCAAGCTGAAGAGCCCTAACCTTTTAAGCCTTTCTTTGTAGGGATATCCATCCATCCACCCCTTTAACATTTTTGTCACTCTTCTCCGTAACCTTTCTAATTCTGCCATATCCTTTTTAAGGTATGGTGACCAGAACTGCACACAATACTTATGGTGCAGTCGCACCATGGAGCGATACTGAGGCATTAAAATATCCTTCATTTTATTCTCCATTCCTTTCTTTATAATTCCTAGTATTATATTTGCTTTTGTGGCTGCAGCTAGCTGCACACTAGGCATCTGATGAAGATAATCAGTTAAACCTGAAAGTGAGTAAGATAACCCCTTCTGCTTAACAGGTTTAGGAGGCTATAAATCAAGAATTATGCCTGAGGTGGGTGGGAGGGGTGACCTATTTGTATCTGTGTTTTATGTTTATGTTTATTTGGTTTCTTGATATACCACTCCTTCATAACACCGGGGTGGTTTACAATTACATAAAATATACGGTAATGGCCGAAGGCCAAGAAAGAAAAAGAACTACAATATATGACAGGACAGAGATAGTACAATCACACACAGAGCGAGGAAAAATGACAGAAAGCAGGAACTGTTAAGGGTCAGGGAGCAGTGGGAGGTAGATCAAATGCAGATTGGAAAAGGTGGGTTTTCAGAAGGTTCTTAAGCTTAGGAAAAGAGGGTTCTTGGCAAAGAGCAGATTGGGGGGAATTCTCCAAAGGGAGGGACCCAGGAAGAAGAAAGCAGAGTGACGAGTAGACTGAAGGTGAGCGCATGAGGGAGACAGGAGGACCAGCCAATTAATATGAATTGAACGAAGGCTGTAGGTGGGAATATGAAATTGGAGCAGGTCAGCCAGATATTGTGGTGCATTTCTGTATATGGCATGGTGGGTCAAAGTGAGAACTGTATAGCTTATGCAGAAAGCAAGTGGGAGCTAGTGAAGCTGGATAAGGATTAGACTGATATGATCCCGACGTGTAGCATGAGTAATGATCCAGGCTGCGGTATTCTGTAACTATTGAAGCTGATGTAGTTGGGCCTGAGTGATGCCAGCAAGGTCCAAATTGCATAAATCAAGGCATGACATGACTAGTGATAGAAGAAGGATGGTCAGTGCTTAGGAAGACAGGAAGGGATGGATAGCACATATCTGGCAAAAGTAGAAGAAGGACCGATGGGTAAGGAGAGAAATACATTCATGGAATAGCGAAGAGTGGGTAACAGTGGGATAGCGAAGAGTGGGTACCAGTGGAATTGTAAAGTTGGAGAGGATTGGGGCAACTGAAGGAAAGGGACTATCAAATGTGAACCAGATCACAAGTGTTTTGGATAGGTTAAGGTTTAGACAGCTTGTGGCAAGCCATTCAGAGACCCAAGCTAAACAGTTACTGAGAACGGAAAGGTCTGGATGTTGTGGATGAGTGTGGTAAAACAGGATAATGTCATCAGCACAGTAATACTCTGAGAGACCAAATTGCTGAATGAACAAAGTGAGCAGAATTAGAAAAACATTGAATAGAAGGCGTGCAAGAACAGAACCCTGGGGGACGCCACAGCAGAGTGGGACAGGATCAGAAGAGGCACCACCCGAGTGCACTGAGAAAGAACATGAGAAGAGAAAGGAGTGGAACTACTGAAATACTCTCTTCTGAAGACCAGTGTCCCAAAGACGAGAAAGAAGAAGAAAGTGATCCACTAGGTCGAAGACTGCTGAGAGATCAAGAGAGACTGCCAGATTAATGTCACCATGATCGCTTCTAAGGCAATCTCTTAATTTCCTAGGTGATTCACACTGTCCTTGGTTTGATAAAGGGAGCCTTTCTAGTTGCCCCTTTGATCTGTTACTTGGCTTTAACACCTATTTAAAACAATTTCACAGTTCTTTTTTGCCTCCTAACTGGAAAGCCTCTTTGTAAAAGGTCTCTAGAAAACAATTTCTCTCTATTTACTCAAGGAATATTTACCCTATTCTACACTCTTTGTTAAGATATAGCCTAACTGGCTTTAATGTAAGTGAGAGCTGGCTCTTAATACTAAATCCTAATTGGCTTTAATTTAACTGAAAGCTGGCTTGTCTTCTAGCCCTAACTGATTTAATAAAACACTGAATTTTGAAATACACGGATTTTATCAGCTTTACCCCAAAGAATTCTCTTTTCTTTCAAGATTTAGAAAATGTTCAGAAGGTAAGTACTAACAAGTGCAGATTTCTTCCCAGCAGCAGCAGTCCTCTTGGTAGACCTTTATGGGTGTGCTATTTGTTTATGGCAGATTATTGGATATCAGGCTGCTAACCAGCTTTTCGAAACCGTCTGCATTTACCAAACTTTGAATAGCCCCTTCTTATAAATCTAGTCTAAATGGTGGTCATAACAAAAAGGAAGCATTTCACTGCCTTCGGCTTCTGTCATCGTACCCCTCCACACACCTGCACGGCTTCTGACACCCTCCAGGGACTCTCCCTACTTATGGCCATGCACTGTAAGTGTGGAGACACAGGGGGGTAATGCTTTTCCTCCTTTTCAACCAGTCCTCTTAAAAATATCGAAGGACATTTACATGATTTACATGCCCGTAAACTATGTAAATGCCCTAAATCAGGATACTCAATGACACACGGTTAGTGCCACTGTATATCCCCTTCCAAGTTCACAACGTGCCCCGATGCTCTACAGTTAACATCAGGGTTCGTTGGGGGCATTCCAGGGTGGAGCAGAGGTGGACACTGCAACTAATTGGGTAGCAGCGATATGGCACCGCTATCTGGTTAGCGATCTGCGGCTAAAAGTAGGCCAGCTTTTGGTTCACCTAATTTTAGCTGCAGATGCTAAATGTGTAGCGGTGCAATATCACTGCTACCCAGTTAGCCTCAGCGGCTCCAGGGCATGTGCGGCGATGCCAAATATTCAATGCCATCACCGTGGCATTGATTATCCAGTGTTAAGGGTAGGCGGGCAGGGCTATGCACCATAGCGTTGCATAGCCTGCCCAATACAATATCAGGTCCGTCATGCTTGATCTTATTTGGGAGATGGGTACCATTAATTCTATGAATATGCTCAACTTTGCCACGGTGCAACCTTCCTTTGTATAGACTTCTGTGCTCTCTCATTCCCTCATCTCCTTCTTAACATGACAGACCTTCTGAAAATACAGATCACCAATGGATGAAGCTTTATAGTGTCAGAAGTGTCAGTAAACACACACATACAGTCACACTCGACATCAATACAGTAATGCACTGAAACAGACTCTATTTAGTGGCTTTATCCAAGTCTAGTCTCTACAGCTCTTCTTTGTATACCATTATCTCTTTTTCAGAAACCTGTCCTACTGGTATAAGCTCGCTATGCTCTAGCGCAGCATTTTGCTAGAGATATTCCCACACTAGTCTTGCTCTCTGCTTCAGAAAGCAAGCGAGCATGAGATAATCACGAGCAAAACCACTGCACAAAAGCATAGCAAAAAGGGCATGCTAATCATATGAAAAAATAAGAATTTCAAATTGCTCCCAATTTAAAAACCTGACCTGAAACTCAGCGCAGTTTTTTTACTCTTCTTTTAATGCTGGATCTTTATGCCACCTTCAGGGAGGTGTAAAGCAGCAGTAGAGAGCACAAAGATCAGCTGAGGTGAAGTTTCACACTTGACTTCAAATGACCAGATCCCTGGTTACAACCCCCCTCCCCACAATCGCAATCCCTTCCCTGCTAAGTCTCCCCTGGTAGCCCAATTGCCTTGACCCCCCTTGAAACAGAATAATTATTGGTCTCCCCCACTGCCAAATAGAATAAGCACTAGTGACCCTAGGGCCCCAATTCCCCACCCAAATGCCCACTGAACTGCCAGGCTGGCCCGGATCTCCCCTCACACTCTGGCACCTCCATTTTGAAAAATGGCAGAGTGACCCACCAGGGTGCATTCTGGAACAGCTGACTCCATGATGTGTCTCCCAGGATGCACCCTAGGGGGGCTTCAATCTGCCATATAAGGAATTTTTGTCTTATATGGAAGATAAATCCAACTCGGTTCATCCCAGGATGCACTACAGGAACCTGGTCTGCCATTTTTCAAGATAGAGGCACAGGGGTAGGAACATGTAAGCTACCCTCCTTCTTCCTGACTTGGGAGGAACTGGGGAGGGGAAAGGTTCAGCCTAGTCCAGCAATCCAGGGGGGTAGGGGAGATTGAGGCCACTAGGGCTACCAATGATCATTCTTTTTGGTGGGGGAAGGGAGATCAGTGCCTACTAGGACCACTAATGATTATTCTATTTGGCAGAGGGGGATCAGGGTCCAATAGGGACACCAATGATGTTTTTCTCAGCAAGGGGGATGGGTGGGGAGGGAGGCAGGGATTGGGTGAGACATGCAATGCAATGTGTGCCTTTGAGTCAGTCCTGACTCCTGGCAACCCAGAAGCTCCTGGGTTTTCTTGGCAGTGTCATTAGAAGTAGATTTCCAGGCCTTTCTTCCAAGGCAATGGAGGGTTAAGTGACTTGCCAAGGCCACAAGTAGTGCTAGTGGGAATTGAACTCTGGTTGCTTGGTTACCAAGCCAGTGTTCTAACCACTAGGCTGCAGGCAAGACATGACTGATGTGTTTTTTTAAATCTCCCTTTCTGCCAGTTTGCTAGTGGAGACTGGCTCATGCAATCATAGGAAGGGAGATGTTTACAAGCATGCTAGCACGTGTATAGGTGTCAAACATAGCGCAGGCCCTTGTGTGCATGTGTCTGGTTTGCTCTCCCTGTTTGCGCAGGCGTTTTGAGTACAGCTGATTTACATGACGTTTACTTAACAGCATAAACAAAAATTCTGTGTTGAACTTGCAGTAGACAACCTTCCACTAGAGCGATAGTGCTGGGCTTCATCAAAGGGTTTCTGCCTCGACCTCATAGTGTACATGAGTCTAAAAATTGCATGGACTTGGTTTTCTGTTGTAACCCCCTACACGCACACAAAACAGCATCACAATACAACTGCAATGACGGAATGATAGGCAAGAAAAACGGAATAAGTCTTAAAACCTTTTGTCTTTTTACTGACCCTGAACTCTGAGAAGCTGCTTCTATCCTGTTAAAAGTCTTTCAGATATGTGACTGCAAAATGGTGCCTTTTGCAACATTTGTTTCTGCTCCACTATGAGGCCAGCTGGGCTTGCCTGTTTGAAAACCTGCTTGTAAGGAATTGGTCCCGCTTTCTCCATCCTCCACTGGCTCCAGACTGTGTGGACTGAAAAACAAGCATGAAGCGCTTTTGTTTCCTCATAGATCTGAATGATAAAAAAACAAAAATTAAAATTAAATAAAATAAATATTTCATTGACATCTTTATTTTGTTTCTTTTCAAATGAAATCAAATCAGCCTATTTTGCTGCGTTTTTCATTCTGTTGGTATAGAGGAGTAGCCTAGTGATTAGAGTACAGACTGAAAATCAGGGGAGTCAGGGTTCAAATTCTGCTGATGCTCATTGTGACTGTGGGCAAGTCACATCACCCTCCATTGCTTCAGACACAAATGTATTCCCTCTTTACTAAGCTATATTAACCCTTGGAGTACCGATGGGATCAAAAGTGACCCCATTGCAAGTTTCACAACGCGTATCTCGGAAACTAGTTGTTCAAGAATACAATCTTTTTATGACTTTTCACATGTCAATATTCTCTTTATATTGCACCATGAGAGGAATAATTTTGATCCGCTAGGTGACACTAGTGATGAATTGCAGCACAGAGTACCAGTGGGGTCATTTTTGACCCCAGTTGCTTACGTCCGGTTTGGATCATGATACAATTTGCAGTTTTGTGAATTTTTTGATCTGACAAAGGTATGTATCATTAATTATGTATCATTTATTTTTTGTACTCTTATTTTATGAAAATTACACATTTTATGTAATTGATATCATACGTTCTCTCATTATTTCCGATGAAATCTAAAGTCTTTCAGCTCGTTCATCACAATTATTGTACACTTATAGTAAAACTGCTTTGCGTTTTATTCAACTTTATCTTTATTTATTTTAGGTTATTGTTTATGATGTCAAAACAAAAGTATTCAGCTGCCCAAGTAAGAGAAATATTGCAACGAGATGCTGACAGTGACGGCTCTAAGTCGTCTGATGATGCAGCATATTCAGCAAGCGAAGAAGCATATCAGCCAAGTTTGGGCGATAAATCTGATGGTGACAGTCATGATTCAGATGGCGACAGCAGTTGGTTCCCAAGTGAATGTGAGACTGATGTTGAGCCAGTAACATCGCCTGCAGCAAAGAGTCAAGTTACAGGTCGAGGCAAAGGTCGAGGCTGTGCTGGACGGGGAAGAAGGCAGGAGTCCTCGGTGTCAGTATCATCTGTGAGGAATCTTAGTTGTGGTCGTAGAGGAGCTAAGAGGTCATCAACTATAAGCACAAATGTTGCTATTGAAGCCTATGTATCTACAGTGGTGTGCAAAAGTCTGGAATCACTTGTAAATTTGACGTTTTTTCAACTTCGTGACCTTATATCTTAATTTCTTTTTCCTCCCAGTGGCTTTTTCTGTGTAACTTATGATAAGTGATAGATTTGGCTATTAGGGCCAACGTTTATTATTGATTTGGCCCTTGTTTTCTGGGTTTGTTCCCCATAGTTATCCTGTTGATAGATTTTCTGTGAAAATCGCATAATGTACATCGTTGGCCAACGATATATTATTGTAAGTATGCTTTAAAATATTATGGACGCACGCCAGGTTTCCTTCAAATTAATGTATGTGGCTTTGAAAAAGGCCATTTTTATGTGTCAGTGATGGCTCAGTATTTGATAGGCCACCCTTTGTTCTTGATCACCTGACTGTACCTTGCCAGCATTGAATGAACCAGTCTGACAAGGTGATCGTTGGTGACCACGCGGTTCCAAGCTGTAATGAGTGACTCAATCAGCTCATGCTTTGATGTCGGATGCCTCTTGGATATTTCCAAGGCGACCTTGTGCCACAGGTTCTCGATTGGATTCCGATCTGGAGATTGGGCAGGCCAGTCCATTGACTTGATGTTGTTTCACTGCTTCCATCTGATCACCTGTCTGGAGCGATGGCAGAGTGCATTGTCATCTTGGAACAGGAACTGGCCAGGAAACAGCTGATGTGCTGATGGCACCATGCACTTTTGCAGTATGGTGATGTACTTGGCCCCGATGACCATTCCATCGATGATGTGAAGACAGACATCCAATGCCACTGGCAGCCATGCAGCCCAAGACCATGACCTTCAAAGGATGCTTCACAGTGAGGTTGAGACACTCAGGTTTGAATCCCTCTCCAGGAAATCTCCTCACATGGGTGTGGGCCTGGTTACCAAAAAGGCAGAAGGTGCTTTCATCACTGAATAGCACCTTTTCCCACATTTCAGTCGACCAGGTTGAGTGCTTTCTCGCCCACATGATCTGGTTGCGCCTTTGTATGTCAGTCATCAGTGGCTTATTCCATGCTTTGCAGCCCCGGAGACCAAACTGCAGGCACTGGCGACAAACTGTTGATGAGCTGACACTGACCTCATTCTTGTCTGACCACTCTCGAAGTAGCTGAGGAGAGGTCAACTTGCGATTAGTCAGTGAAATGCGTCATAGTGCGCAGTCCTGGTGTGATGTTGATGCACGTGGACGACCTGAACGAGGCTTGTCCACCACTGAACATGTTTCTTTCTTCTTCTGTACAATCTTAACAACAGTGCTCTGACTGCAGCCATCTTTCCTGGCTATCTGATGGCTTGAAAATCCTTCCTCGCTCATAAAGGACACACGAACACGCTCCTCCAACATCAGGGTCTGATTCATCTTCATGGTCGATCCAGAAAGCATATGAAATTCAAAAATTCTGTGCATTTTTATAGCTGCACTGTTGGCTAGATATCTGCATTGTGATTGATTAGTGAAACCAGCCTCCTGATTGGTCAGAAATAACGTGTGCATATTGGATAATCTCGATCCAGTTTTGATGCAGGATCCACAAAAATCGCAGTAGCTATCTCCCAGTGTTTGTATTTAAATTGGAAGCAAGGAATGCAAAAAAGGCAACTCTAATACCCAAATGTATCCCTTTTAACGTGGTAGAAAGATGAATATGCTGGGCTAATGCAAAATTTTATTAAAAAAAAACATTAGAAAGTATGAAAAATGCAAAACTCACAAGTGATTCCAGACCTTTGCACATCACTGTAAGGATGCCACATCATGGAACAAGAAACCTATAAAGCAAGCTGCTGGAAGATACGCCAGAGCTAATGTCATGCCCGTACAACAAGGTCCTACAAGGTATGCTGTATGAAATGTTGATGTCCCTCTCGCAGCATTCCACTTGTTCATGAGGAAGAACTTATTGAATGAAATCATGATGTGGATGAGCAAACAAGGAAGACACATTTATGACGACACCTGGAAAGATTTGACAGACGGAGAATTTCAACGTTTTCTTGGACTTCTGATCCTCTCAGGCGTGTACAAGTCACAAAATGAATCCATAGTTCAGTTGTGGAACCTTGAAGATGGTTGTTCTGTTTTCGGCAAAAATATGGCCTGTAACTGTTTTCAGCAAATTTCTTGTGCTCTCAGATTTGATGATGCAACCAACAGACGTGAACAATGAGGCATGAATAAGCTTGCTCCAATCAGACATGTTTTTGATACTTGGGAGTAACTAAAGCACTCCACTCAAAACATTAACCTTAGTGGTAAAAGAACTCTTCAACTAGACATTGCTTTTCATCTGTGTATTATTCATAAAAATTCTTTTATCAACTTGTCTTCAATGACTGTTCTATCACCCAACACCGAAGGAACAAGGAACCTGGGCTCCAATAGATAATTTAATTTAAATTTACCACAATACCAGGAGGTTTCAGACCATATATCGCGCTTAGACAAATGCTTATTTGGTAAAGCAACGGCGCACTGGTTACATCAATGTATTCCTGATGAAAATACCATATTGAAACGCCTTCGTGGCGCCAAATTTGAGCGTCGGGATCCGTTCAGCTTGCTGGGCATGACTCGTAGGAGTGATTAAGTTAAGTTAAATTTTATTTCACTGTTAAAGAGCCAGCGCAGTGGACTAGTAAAAACAGATTACAATAGTTTATAAGGTCATTGATGCAAAATATAGCACTAAATGAAAAGGCGCAAGCCCGGATTTAAGTGCGATACAAGTCTGAGACCTTATTATAGTGTTGCAAGAAGAATGATTGATTCCACTTTACTATAGTTATTATTATTTATTATTATTATTTTTATTATTTAACGTCTCTTTTATACCGCGCTATTCAGCATCAGCGCGGTTTACAATAAACAGTGAACATACACATTTCCAATAGTACTTTGTGTTTACATATGAACAGGATATTCAACTTGGCTAACAGGGTAACTATGTACAGCAACAATATATACAATATATACAATTTGTAGGATGATCATGTGTTTGTATGGTTTTAGATAGTGGTGATTTGGGTGGTTTCGGCAAATGGTGCTGAGTTTCTATTGGTTTCAGGGTAATGTATGAGGAAGAGGTAGTGTTTCACGGCCTTCCTGAATTGGAATATGTCAGGGATTGATCTGATGTTGTGAGGGAGGTTATTCCAGATCACTGGTGCATAAAGTTTGAAAGACCTGCTGGATGTTGACTTGGTGCATTGAGTTATAGATCTTGGGACTATCAAGGTGTTTTGAGCTACTGATCTTCTGTCTCTGTTGTGGGGTGTCATCTGGATTAGCTCAGTTAGTGAGGTTGACGAGAGACCTTTGGTGGCTTTGAAGGTGAGCAGCAAGGTCTTGAAAGTAATTCTACCTTGAATCGGGAGCCAATGGAGTTGTTTCATTATAGGTGTGACATGGTCTTTCCTGGATGCTCCGTGCAGTACTCTTGCTGCGGTGTTCATTGCCATTTGCAGTGGGTTTAGGGTGGTTTGGGGGAGACCTTGAAGTATTGCATTTGCATAATCGAAATGCGGGATAATTAGTGCCTGATAGATAGTCCTGAAATCATCTGGCTCCAGCAGAGATCTTAGGTATCTAAGGGATCTAATTTTATGATATACTGCCCTTACAGTGTTACTTATATGAGCCTGCATATTTAGGTTCTGGTCTAGTGTGATGCCGAGGTATCTGATCGCTGATTTAGTCTGGAGGTCTGCTTCCTTCACTTTCAGTACTGTCGGGGCAGTGAAGTTACGGTTCCTTGTAATGAACATCACCTCAGTCTTCTTGTGTTGAATCCGGAGGTTTTGGGATTGCAGCCAATTGGATATTTCGTTTATGCAGCATGTTATTGGTTCGAGGTCTGGGTTTTCTGTTGCAAAAGGTGTGTATAATAGCACATCATCTGCGTATATCATGCAGTTGATGTTGAAAGACCGGATCAGGTTGCAGAGAGGTTGCATGTATATATTGAATAGTAAGGCGGAGAGGGAGGATCCTTGTGGGACACCTTGGCTTTGGTGGAATGGTTCTGATGATGTGTTTCTGGATCTTACCTGCTGCCATCTGTCCGAGAGGTAGGACCTGCACCACTCGAGTGCTTTACCGGAGATTCCTTTTTCTTTGAGGCGTTCTAGGAGGCGCTCATGGCTAACGGAATCAAACGCTGCCGCGATGTCAAGGAAGACAAGGACAAAGCCTTGGCGGGTATTGTCGATGCCTGATATTATGCTGCTGAAGAGTGTGGTAAGAAGGGTCTCAACTCCGTGAGATTCTCTAAATCCATGCTGGCATGGATCCAGTGGTGCGTTGGAATCAATGTGATCTTGTATTTGTCTCTGAACTATCTTTTCCATTATTTTTGCAAGCATTGGTATGCTTGCTATGGGTCTGTAGGATTCTGGTTTATGTTGGTCGAGTTTGTTGTTTTTTAGTAGAGGTCTTATTGAAGTTTGTTTGAGGGTGCGTGGGAAATCACCTGTTGTGAACGATTGTTGAATAAGTCTGGATATGATGGGACTGAGGTCAGTCCGGAGTTCCTTGACCCAGAAAGCTGGGCATGGATCAGATTGTGCTGTGGACGTATTGATGGCTGCTATGGTGTCCCTCGATGCTTAGTTTGGATGGAGTTGTGAAGGTAGTGAGTGGTGTTTGAATGTAGGGCTGAAGGATGATGCTGGACGCTGGGTTGTTGTTTATCTGACAAAGTTTTGATTGTAAATAATCCGCATATGTTTGAGGATGGATTCCATTAGTTTGTTCTGATGCAGGTTCTGTTGTAATTTGCTTAACGAGGGCAAACAGGTCACGAGGTTTGTTGAGGGATCTCTTTAAAGTGTCGGCGTGGTAACATCTCATGGTTTCAGTCACTGCGGTGCGGTGCGCTGTGAGTTGTAAATTGTATGCCTTTTGGTCTGCTTCTGAGCGTGAGCGGCGCCAGCGTCTCTCAAGTTTTCTTAGTGTCGCGAGTGAGGCTTTCAACTCAGTAGAGTACCATGCTGCTGTGTGTCGTTTCGCTTGAGGTTTGTTGTATGTTGGGCGAACAGCTATTGAACTGAGTATTTCGTTCCAGTTGGAGACTAGTTCATCAGGGTTGTGCGCTGGTGAGTTCATTAGTGGGATTGCTGATTTTAGGATTAGATCTTTGTTGAATGGTTGGAATCTTCTCGGCAGAATGTTGGACTGACCGGTTGCTGTGCTTTCATCTTTTTGGACATGGCTTGGCTGAGGAATTTGGAATAGGATTAATGAGTGATCTGACCATGGGACAGCGGTGATTGATATATCAGGGATGGTTGTTTCTCTGATGGTTGGGTCTGTTGTGAATATTAGATCTAGCATGCCTCCTTTTATATGGGTAGGCTCCTTGATTAATTGGCTATATCCTAGATCTTTCATGGCTTCGAGGAACGCCTTTGAGTGAGAGTCTTGCAGGGAGGGGAGGTTGAAGTCTCCTAATACCCAGCTTGTTGTATGTGGGTTCTGGGAGTTTGCGGCTGCATCTATTATTGTTGTTAGTGCATCTGCATCAGATGATGGCGCTCTGTAGAGTAGATTGATGGAGGAACACTTGTTCTCTATCGAGATTGTGTCTAGGAGTGGCAAGCTGGTTGCATCTTTTATATTGAATTGAAGATCAGATCTGGTGATGGCGAGGACGCCGCCTCCTCTTTTGGCTGCTCTATGACATGTATGGATAGAGAAGTTAGCAGGCAGGAGCTGGTTGAGTATCACGTTGTCATCACAGGAAAGCCATGTCTCGGTGATCAGTAGTAGATCAAGGTTATGTAGTGATATCATATCTGAGATGGCCGGCCATTTTTTACGTACAGATCTTGCATTTACAAGGGCACATTTCATGATTCGAGGGAGGGGGTTTACTTCTTGTTGTTTCTTCTTCTTGTTGTGCTGTAATGATACCTGCAGGAGGTGGTGGTGGTGAATTTGGGAGGTTTCCTGTGATTTATAGAATGGGGTATCTGGCCCCCTCTTTCTATAACTGTGGATAGTTGGTATGTGGTTGTTGTTAGTGTATAGGCCAGTGACATTGCTTAAGCCTATAGCAAGGAGGTAGAGGGCAATCGAGATGATGCAGGGTAGGGCCATTTTGTGTGTGTGTTGTTGCGGTATAATGTAAAAATTGCTGGATACTGACTACAGTAACATTAACAGTAACAGTGGTTGTTTGGTAGGTGGGTGTTAAGTAGCAGTTAGGTTGTAGTGGTTGTTAGGTATCAGCGTGTAGGTGCAGGGCTGCACGAAGAGAGCTCACTGCTTGCTGGCGGCTGCTTTTTACGAGGTGAGCTCAGCCCTGATTGGGTAGAGCATGTTGTGGAGTCGTCCCTGTTGGCTCGATCCCTCACAGGGAGAGTTAGCAGCGTGTAGGTGCAGGGCTGCATATATATATGGCATATATATATATATACGGCAATAGTTTAGTATGACTACTGACAACAGTATAGTATGGTAGACATAACTATGACAATAATTCAATATGGCTACTTGCAACAGTATAGTGTAGACAGTAATAGAATATTAATAGAATATATAATTCGGTCCATTGATAAGCTACTGACAACAGTATAAGGTGGATTGATAAGCTACTGACAACAGTATAGGTGGATTGATAAGCTACTGACAACAGTATAAGGTGGATTGATAAGCTACTGACAACAGTATAGGTGGATTGATAAGCTACTGACAACAGTATAAGGTGGATTGATAAGCTACTGACAACAGTATAAGGTGGATTGATAAGCTACTGACAACAGTATAGGTGGATTGATAAGCTACTGACAACAGTATAAGGTGGATTGATAAGCTACTGACAACAGTATTAGGTGGATTGATAAGCTACTGACAACAGTATAAGGTGGATTGGTATTAGTGAGTCTGATGGCAACAGTATGGAGATACAAACAGAGATAAGCAAATCAGTTACTAACACTGTAGGTTGCTGGCAAGAGAAACGTCCTTGATTAGTAATGCTGTGTGATAGCTAAAACTGTGAAGATATACTTGCGATACACATCTGTGGTAGACACTTGACTTGAGAGGGATTTGTTCTGGATCCTGGGTGGTAGAGTTTATTTTTATTGACGATCTTTCAGCTGCACGGGCCAGCTGCCTAAGGGCCACACCGAAGGGCCCTCTGGCGAGGCCCTCAGGCGCGGGCCCACCAGGCGCGGTCACGCCGGATGGCGCCTTCTTTAATCGGAGGTCGTTGGCTGTCCCGATTGGACAGCAGGAGCTGGAGGTGCGGCCCTGTATCCCCGGCTGGCTCGATCCCCGCCGGGAGAGCTGTGGACGAGCCGGGGTGCAGGAGGGCGAGAGGGCCTCGCGCCGGATGGCGCCTTCTTTAATCGGAGGTCGTTGGCTGTCCCGATTGGACAGCAGGAGCTGGAGGTGCGGCCCTGTATCCCCGGCTGGCTCGATCCCCGCCGGGAGAGCTGTGGACGAGCCGGGGTGCAGGAGGGCGAGAGGGCCTCGCGCCGGATGGCGCCTTCTTTAATCGGAGGTCGTTGGCTGTCCCGATTGGACAGCAGGAGCTGGAGGTGCGGCCCTGTATCCCCGGCTGGCTCGATCCCCGCCGGGAGAGCTGTGGACGAGCCGGGGTGCAGGAGGGCGAGAGGGCCTTGCGCCGGATGGCGCCTTCTTTAATCGGAGGTCGTTGGCTGTCCCGATTGGACAGCAGGAGCTGGAGGTGCGGCCCTGTATCCCCGGCTGGCTCGATCCCCGCTGGGAGAGCTGTGGACGAGCCGGGGTGCATGAGGGCGAGAGGGCCTCACGCCGGATGGCGCCTTCTTTAATCGGAGGTCGTTGGCTGTCCCGATTGGACAGCAGGAGCTGGAGGTGCGGCCCTGTATCCCCGGCTGGCTCGATCCCCGCCGGGAGAGCTGTGGACGAGTCGGGGTGCAGGAGGGCGAGAGGGCCTCGCGCCGGATGGCGCCTTCTTTAATCGGAGGTCGTTGGCTGTCCCGATTGGACAGCAGGAGCTGGAGGTGCGGCCCTGTATCCCCGGCTGGCTCGATCCCCGCCGGGAGAGCTGTGGACGAGCCGGGGTGCAGGAGGGCGAGAGTGTTTTGAGTGAACGTGCCATTCATCAGAGATACATATTAACACGTTCGGAAAGAGACCATGAAGCTTTGTGAGTTTACTAAATCCAGAATGGCAGTCCAAATCAAAGCACAGATGTCGTCTATTCCTCTTGGAATTAGGAAAGCAGCTGCTTCAGAGTAATTGCAGTGAGACTTCGTCCAGCATTGAAGAAGCCACTGATGCTGTTTGCAATGTCGGGATCCCAAAGAAAAGGGCAAGGTGTCACTGCTGTTCCAGAGAAAAAGACAAGAAAAGCAACATAGTTTGCACCTCCTGCAAGCGCAATGTTTGCAAAGAAAATTCTGAAATTGTCTGTCTCATGCAAATGACTGTAGTACCTAAAGATGGAAAAGCACCTACGCAAAACCAACAAGGCCATTTTCCACAAGCTTAGAGTGCTACAACCTTTACGGAATATCATCGAACCTTGCGATTTTAGGTCTGTTGCGCAAGCACTCATTATGCCACACTTAGGGGGATGTTTACTAAACATTCCTATCGTGCGGGGCCGCGGTAGTGTGCCTGTGCCATATAAGGAGTGGGCGGATCAGGCTGAAAAAAGAAAAAAACCCGACCGTACGTGTGCGCGTCGCGCTAATTTGCGGGGCCCACATTAGCGCGTGGGAAGGCTAAGCGGGGCGCTGCTGAGTACATATCAGAACAGAGCTGTAGCACAACGGTGAACACACTAATCAATGGTGCAGGGGCCACAGGTTCAATCCCCCATTGTGCGCAACAAAAAGGCCAGCTGAGACAACACCTTGAATGTGTAAAAGTGGTTCAGGAGGCAAAGTACTTTTGTACGGCATAAGGCAGCGCACTGTTCGTTTTGTACGGCATAAGGCAGCGCACTGTTCGTTTTGGGTGGCACAAGGCGGCGCACTGTTCGTTTTGGGTGGCACAAGGCGGCGCACTGTTCATTTTGGGCAGCACAAGGCGGCGCACTAATTGTGGGCAGCAGGAGGTGGCGCGCTGATGGGCATAAGGCGGCGCGCTGATGCCAAAGCAAAGGAACACAGCCACAGCACAATGGTTAAGACACTGACCAATGGTGCAGGGACCAGGGGTTCAATCCCTCACAATGCCCAGTGAACAAGGCTAGCTGAGGCAGTATGTTATATGTTGTGGAGTGCTGTAGGAGGCTTTTTAATTTTATTTTGTGATAACTACTAGCAAACGCACTCTCACAGCATATTAATATAAGGCGGCCCATAAGGCACATGTTACAGTGCACCGTCCGCCAAGGCACCCTAGAATGTCCCCTATAGGGCAGCATGTATGTTGCGACACAGGATAATGTATAGTGCACCCTATATGGCTGGCAAACCGTAAAGTGCCCTATAGGGCACCCCATAAAGCACCCTCAGAGGCACCTTATGGGTACAGTACGCTGAGGGTGGTATTGCTGGCAGCAACATATGTACAGTAAATTAAAATAAATCTGTGGACACCCCTATCACATAACCCCACTGTGGGTTTGAACCCATGATATCTGGCTGCACAGGCAGTGATGTAACCATTGGGCTACAGCTCTATAGCTGTAAGCAGCCCCTGGCTGGCTGCAGATAGCCTGTACGTCACCTCACTGACAGTCTGCTGTTGTGAACCACCCATACCCATGATGCACTGCACATGCAAATCAGCTGTCCACGATTGAACACAGGATGGAAAATGCACCCCTAAAGCTCCCCGGCCTGGTAGGGGGAAGTGTCCGTGTGCACCCACACAGCACCTCGGCCTGGTAGGGTGTCCTGAGTGGGTGGACAAACGGCAAAGAGTAGATAAACACCATCACATTGTGCGGTTACTGAGCTCACCCTGAGTGTGAGATGTTGCGCCCAGGACCAGGTCCACAACACCAGCCATGGCTGAATGTGGCCATGACAGAGCTCCAAAGCAGCAATAACCTGTGGAATAGGTAGGTGCTGCATAAACATTTTGGAGATCTCTGTCTGGCTCAGTTAGTGGGGACCCCCACGTGGATAAAACAGGGCTTCCCCTCAACAGATCCCCACCCCCAATGGCAGTAGAGTGGACCATCAACCCCCATCCTGTTAGGGAACAGACACCCTACAGGGCAGTCCAAGCAGCTCCACACACATCCATAACACAATATCAGACAGACATTAGGCCTGGACAGTCAAAGATGCACCCCACCACTATCTGATATTCACCTGCAGCAAGCCATCAGCCACTGCACAGCACTCCATCACAACACATATCAGCTGTGAACAGTCTGCTGGCTGGTCCTGATGGACATGCATGCACCCACAACTGGGGTGGCAGCACACACAGACAGATAAGTCCATGAAGAGGCCCCCACAGGACACCCATACATATCACATGGGAGAATCACAATATAGCACTATGGGGGTGCCTAGCCATGCTGCCATCACTGCACACTCAGGGTGAGAGTGATCCCCCAGCAGCACATACAGAGGTCACCCTGTCTGTGTAGGTGGTGGCTGGGCACTACCATGCCCCTGCCAGTGCCCTATGCCCTGTGCAGCTGCATCCTGGTCAGCACTCTGTCTGAGATATACCCATGGTCCCTTGCTACTCATTATGCACATTGGCAGGCCAATACTGGCAACAGTGTTGGCAGTGTGGGCTGTGGAAGGGGCATGCAGCCAACACCCACTGTATAGACCAGGGGTGGGCAAACTTGGTCCTGGAGGGCCGCAGACCAGTCAGGTTTTCGGGATATCTCTAATGAATATGCATGAGATATATATGCATTAGAGATATCCTGCCAACCTGACTGGTTTGTGGCCCTCCAGGGCTGGATATGGAGACCCCTGCCTTACACCTCTGTCATTTAAGATTGTGAGTGGACAAGGTGCAGATGTCCAAGACATCAAAAAGGTTAGATAGAATTTGTCACAGTCCTCCTCACTTCTCACCACCACCAAAAAATTGTCTATTAGACAACTTTTTGGTGGTGGTGAGAATCGAGGAGGAATGTGACACATTCTATATACCCTTTCGATGTCTAGGACATCTGTACCTTGCCCACTCACGATCTTAAATGACAGAGGTGTAAGGCAGGGGTCTCCAAATCCAGCCCTGGAGGGCCACAAACCAGTCAGGTTGGCAGGATATCTCTAATGCATATATATCTCATGCATGTTCATTAGGGATATCCCGAAAACCTGACTGGTCTGCGGCCCTCCAGGACCGGAGGTTCCCACCCCTGGTATAGACAGACACACAATTCCACACCTATGCCATCATGGTGCTACTATTGAGGAGGTAATTAGCCTTGCCCACCAAACCGGTGCTGGGCACGGCAAGGCATGGATATGCTACGCAGTACTGCTGGGGGTCACTCCCCAGGGTGGTAAACACCGTCAGTGGCAAGGGCTGGAGCACGCACCGCAAACACCAAACAGATTGTTCGGATGGGGTCAACTAGCAGTATGTGCGTAACGTATGGATATCTATCTGCCAGTACTCCTAGCAAGCGTCTCAGAGCTGTGTACCGTATACCTCAGGTGTAGGGTTCCATTGCTAGGGTATGCAGGTGCTAGTATTGGGAGATGCACACAGGGTCCAATGTTCTGCCTCTCCAGGAGACATTGGCCAATGGGGCCAGTGCAGGGGTGGGCACCTCCGGTCCTGGAGGGCCGCAGACCAGTCAGGTTTTCGGGATATCCCTAATGAACATGCATGAGATATATATGCATTAGAGATATCCTGCCAACCTGACTGGTTTGTGGCCCTCCAGGGCTTGATTTGGAGACCCCTGCCTTACACCTCTGTCATTTAAGATCGTGAGTGGGCAAGGTACAGATGTCCTAGACATCGAAAGGGTATATAGAATGTGTCACATTCCTCCTCGATTCTCACCACCACCAAAAAGTTGTCTAATAGGCAATTTTTTGGTGGTGGTGAGAAGTGAGGAGGACTGTGACAAATTCTATCTAACCTTTTTGATGTTTTGGACATCTGCACCTTGTCCACTCACAATCTTAAATGACAGAGGTGTAAGGCAGGGGTCTCCAGATCCAGCCCTGGAGGGCCACAAACCAGTCAGGTTGGCAGGATATCTCTAATGCATATATATCTCATGCATATTCATTAGAGATATCCTGAAAACCTGACTGGTCTGCGGCCCTCCAGGACCAGGTTTGCCCACCCCTGGGCCAGTGGGTGTGGGTGTGGGTGTGTCTGCCCCTGTTGGCTGCTGCTTTACGGCAGAGATTCCCAACTCCAGTCCAGGTTTGCATCACACTGATCGGGTTTACCTGCTGTTCCTCATGAATATGCATGAGCTACATCTACATGCCATGGGGGTGGTGCATAGATATACAGCACAGGCATTTGTATAAGTGGCAGCATGGACCCTGACTGGTGTGTGGCCCACCAGGACTGCATTTGGGAGATTCTGCTCTAGGTACTGCCCCTGTACATGGTGTCTGTGCTCAGTGGGGTAAAAGATAGACGTAGTACCATTGCATATGTCCTCGCCACGAAAGGTTTGTCCTTACTATCACTGTGTAGCTGTGGGAAAAATATGTGGGAAGGATTGGCGGTAGCCCCAGCTGGGCTTTGAACCTGTGACCTTCTGTTCTTGTATGCACTGTCTGGGTGCACTGCACCACCTTGTAGCCACAGATTGGCTGGATTCCCTGGAACGTCCATGCCTGTGGATCCGGCAGGGCCTTTGTGTTGCAGTGGACTGTGCCAGCCTGCACATGGCTTGGCCTCTGTCCTCTGTGGCTAGCTGCCACTGCCCCCTGCACCACATGTACTCGTGCGCCAACATGCTGGCATGAGCTTCTCTCAGAAAAAGCAGATGACCTGATTGCAATGTGGCAGTACGGGACTGCATTTGGGGGACTTGGCTGTAGGTATGCCCATTGTTGTGGTGTGTGTGCGGTGTTGGGTAACATATGGGTGTTTCCCCCATGCTTATGTTCCCTGCAATACAGGGGTGTCTGCTCTATCTTTGTTTAGTGGTGGGTAAAATATATGGACTGGGCTGGCAAGTGCCCCAGCTGGGATTTGAACCTCTGGCCTTCTAGTCCTAGAGGTCTTGGCTATGTCCTCTGCACCACACTATGGCCACAGAGACAGTGCAGCCCCTGGAGGTAGTAAACCTGGCAGGATGGAGTCACAAACCCTGCTGTATGCATATTTACTGTGGGCTCCTTCACCCTGTGTGGTGACAAACGTGCAAATAAAACCCGGGAATGACCACGGAACAAAGGGGGAAAACATATACCCAAGCTGGGCAACAGTGATATTAATGGGCAACCCTAGATAACACTCCCAGGACAGCTCCAGAAAAAGGGAAATGTTTTTTGGACGAGTCTCCGCTCCGTACACCTTTCCATAAATCATTTCTTTTTTTGGAGCTTTCCTGGGTGTGTTATCTAGTTTTGCCCATCACTATAACTGTTCCCCAACTGAATTACTATTTTCATATGTTTGTGGTGGTCATTTTCTATTTATAATTGCACTTTTGTGCTGTGCACATGTAGCACACTGCTCACGTTTTTCAGGTTTCCCCGGTTTTGCTGTACATTGCTGACGGAAATGGTTTCTCTTCCCTTTAAATGCATTCTAACGCGAGTGATTCACTCGCGCTATTTTTTTTGGGAAATTCAGCCCCGATAATGTGCGGGGCGCCTCTCCCCTCCCCTTCCCCGCCCATTACCCCTTCTCTCCGCCCCTCCGGGGCCTTCCTCCACCCTCCGTTAGCCTTTCCACGCCTCTATCGGACATTTGCGGGCACGTACTTGTGCGGCACCCGTTACTGTGACGCGCAAGTGTGCGGGGCTTCATCGCACGTTTGCGGGGCGTTTAAGCGCTCTTAAGTACCGCTTTTAGTGCGCTATTTTGCGGCGCGCTAATTGGCGGTTTTTAGTAAACATGCCCCTTAGACTACTGCAACGCCATCTTACAGGGTCTTCCAAGGAAAACACTAAATATTCTGCAAATGGCCCAAAATGTGGCGGCGAGGATCATCATGCGAAAAAACATTGCTGAACACATCACACCTGTATTGATCGAGCTGCATTGGCTTCCCATTGCTGCCAGGATACAATATAAAACATTGATAACCACGTTCAAACTCATACATAACATAGCGCCATCCTTTCTCTCCACCCTTATCAGCACGCAACCAACCAACAGAGACAGGAGAACCATCAACTCAGACACACTACACATTCCAACTGATATCAGATCTGTCAAATCCAGTACTAGCCGCCGAGCATACTCATACTCTGCCCCGACCCTCTGGAACCAACTACCACCTGAGCTACGAGCGATCAAAGACCTTATTGCTTTCAGGAAAAAACTAAAGACACATATATTCCAGTGTCAATACAATTCGATGTAAATCCCAGTGGGCTGCAAGATGACACAAAATGAAACATGAATTCTGCTCTGTAAAAATTGTAAATATGTAAATTCTAACTCCTATCCTTAAGACCTTATTACTGTGTGCCGTGCCTTCCCTTCAAATCAATGTGTTTATACCCCAAAATTTCTGTCATGATTTGACATTTCCCAATCTGTAATTAAACCGCTACTGATCGCTGGAAGTAGCAGTATACAAGTGTGTACTAAATAAATAAATAAATACATTTACTGTGTTCATCAAGTGCATGCAAAAACTGCTTTCATGGCAACTCTTCTTCATGTAATTTTATGATAAAGCATTAAATTTCAAAACATTTAACCTTCATATAATAAATAATTAATTCAGAATAATATTTTGTCTGTTTAGTTTAAAATTTTCATGGTTAACAATTAAAATTCGTCGTGGGGTCATTTATGACCCCAACGGTATTCAGTGTGTGCAAACAATCTTGGTAATTCCAGGGTTAATGTTGTAATGTGTGTTTATTCACATCAATGCAAGTTAAGTACATTGGAAACAATGAGGCTTGTATTATTTAGCAAGCTTTAAATTATGTTAACACTGAGGCTCTAGGGGCCTAAAAAGCCTGCTGGAGAGGGCGTGACCAAGAGGGGGGCGTGACCTTTTCAACATTTATATTAAGCCCAGAGGTTTGAGTTGGCTACCATCTCTGCACCAATGAGATAATGATATACACTCCATTCCACATTCCTACTCCCAACTACGCCAGCCTAACTGCCTGTTTCAAAGAGACCGTCTCCTGGCTACAGCTTCACAATCTTGCGGTCAACTACAGTAAAACTGAAATCCTTCACATAACCAGAGACCTTAAGTTCATACCACCTCCAACCATCAAATTCAGGGACACAGAAATACAAGTTAAGTTTCAGATCAAATACCTTGGAGTCACCCTGGATCACCATCTAAATTTCCATCCTCACATAATGAACACCACCAAAAACATTTACTTTAAACTTTGAGTTCTCTGTAACTTACGCCCCCTACTCTCTCATGACAGCTTCCACACAGTATGCCAAGCCTTCATCACACCTTTACTTGACTACTGCAACTCTGTCCTCCAAGGGCTTCCCAAGGCTACCATTGCCCCATTGAAGAGAAACACCTATACAAGGCATTAACAAGGAACGGATACCCACGGAACTTCACTCACAGATACCTGCAGCCAAAAAGCCTGAACCTCCAGACCAAAAGTGCATCCCAAAGATTTGCCTTCCCTTACATCCAGAACACCTCCAAAATGACTACGAGACTACTAAAAGACCATGGCATTAGCCCACAAACCAACTGCGATCCTGAGAAGAATGCTGTCACAACCAAAAGGACAACCAGAGAACGATCAAACGACAAACGTCATGTACAAAATTCAATGCGGTGACTGTGACAAGAACTATGTCAGCTTAACAGGAAGAAAACTATCCACCAGATTACACAAACACCAACTAGCCAACAAAAGACATGACCCAGTCTCCCCTTCAATCCATGAAGAGGTGGAAGGACACAAATTTGACTGGAACACAACTGAAATCATAGCACGAGCACAAACAAAAAGAGAAAGAGAATGTCTGGAAGCTTGGTTTTCCACCACAAACTTGATAAACAGACATATTGACATAGACCCGATCTACCAATCCCTTCGGACCAAAGAGCTGAGGCTCCACCAACAACGCCCAGGAACAGCAACCACAACCTGGCAACCCTCGGGGAAACCAAACCATCTACCACTGTAGACCAAAAGGGAATAAAAAATGTAGTGCATGCTAAACTGATTTAACATGCTTTATCCTACAAATGAACACACATTGATAGTGCTCATTAAAAAGTTTTAGGACACGTTAAAAATGTTTTGTTAAAATGAATGTTTGAAAAGTTAAAAAATCTGGCAGAAAGCCCAAATGAACCAAAAACAAACTGAAATGTGTTGCCCTGTGTGCATCACTAATGTAATTAATATATTATTATCATCTTATATAACTGTAAGAAAGAACCTGGAAGCACTATACTCTAAAAACCAGTTATAAAGGCAAATAAACAGCTTTATAATATTATGAGGTAGGGGGCGGTGTAAGGATTAGAGGCGCCATAGGTGAGCCCTCCATCCTGCTGTCCCTCTCCAGGGCCTGCAACAGAGGCAGTAGCATTGAAACCACGATGCAGCACTTACCTGATCTCTCTGGCACTGTGGCACACTTCCTGCTTTCTATGGTCTTCCGCTTCCACCCTCTCCCACTTTGACTTCTCGTTTACATTAATTGGATGTCTGCGTCAGAGGGGGCAGAAGTGGTAGGTCGTAGACAGCTGGAACCACAATGCAGTGGCAGAGTTTTTAGATAAGCACTGCATTGTGGTTTCAATGCCAGTGGCACCATTGCAGGTCCCAGACAGGGGCATCAGCAGCAGTAATGGGGCACCCCTGGAACACCAGTGCTCTAAGCAACTGCATAGTTCGCCTAATGGTAGCCCCAGCACTGTATAAGGTATTAGGGTACAAGAGCACTGCTGTTTCGTCTGCATAGTTTTCTTAGTATCTCGTTCAGTGTTATAGCAGCTACTTTCTATGGGAACAGAGAAACTCTCTGCGCATTAAGGAGCCTATATAAGTGAGCAAAGCAGCTAACTATGCTAAATATTTCCATTTCATCGAACTTGGATGCACTTCCCCCACATTGCCATTTCCATCTCATTGGTGCAGTTTGAAGAAATTCAATAGCTTCACCGAAAAACAGGAAACCTCAGGAGCACAAAGCAATATCAGATTTCTCACAGGAAAAGGACTTAAATGACCTGTTCGATCACACATAAATTTCTTCTTATGTTAACAGCCAGACTTGTCCAGCTTATTAGGTACAAATATTGTTAGAGATCTCAAGGTAGAGTATTGATTTGTCCTCTGTGGGATTTTAGAATGTGTGAGCAATTTGAAGGTTCTGTAAGCAAATAGGGCCAATGACAAGAAAACCAGTGCAGTAATTACCACCATAGAGGAAGAAACCAGGAACCAATCAATCAGGCAAGGTCGCTGTATTTCAGGGGAGACAGTGAGGAGATTAACAGTTCACGGCATAAACAAATTATTAAAAATAATAATATAGTTTTGAGGTATTGCCTTCAAAAACCTTTATTTATTCCTTTCCAAATTATTTATATACTGCCATCCCATCAAATGATTGTTCAAGGCCGCATACAACTGAAAAATATGCAAAAAGCATGCACAATAAAACATAGTAATATTTTTGTAGAAAGAAATGTAAGTATTTATACTTGGTCTGAGAATTAAAATCTGATTTTTAGAAACAAGAAACAGAACATGATGGCAGATAAAGACCATATGGTCCATCCACAGCGTCTGTCTTAAAATCTGTAGCAAAGATGCCAGAGAAGACATTATTATATAACGTACAGGGTCCCTTTTATTAAAGTGTGCTGTAGTTTTCCACCTAATGCACCAATAGCATGCAAAATCAAGGCATGTTAAGTGCAAAGTCACTGCATTAGCTGTCAGGGGGGTGTACAGTTCGGTAACGTAGGATGTTATTACCAGGGGCGAGCAGGAAGTAAGTGCATCTGCGCTAACTGCAAGAGTCGTAGCATGCATCACACCCACTCTCCACCCCTAACCTGCCCATTTCACACTCTAACATGAAAAGAAGTGAGCATTTAGCATGGATTTGGAAATGGGCAGGGACAAAGCCTGGCACACAGTCAGGTAGTTTGTTCCAGGCATAGGGAGCGGAGGAGTGGCCTAGTGGTTGGGGCAAGGTACTTCAGGCCGGAAGGTCGGGGGTTCAAATCCCACTAGAGGACAGCAACCTTGGGCCGGAAGGACTGGGGTTTCTAGTCCCACAGGTGCTCCTTGTGGTCTTGGGCAAGCCACTTAACCCTCCATAGCCCATGTTCCCTGTAAAATAGTTATCTCCAAGTTATAATGCCCTGTTCAATGTAATTTCAGTTTGTTCAATGTAAACCGCACTGATGCAGAATAGTGTGGTATATAAGAGAATGCAAATAAAAGGGAACAGCAAGATGAAAGGATCAAAGTCTGGAGATGGCAGTGGAAGAAAAGGGCATAGAGAGAAGCAAGCTAGTAGAGGATGGAGTTCATGAGGAGGGGTGTAGGGAGAGAGAAGAAAAGAAAGGTAGTGAGGAGCAGTAGAATGAATGCATTTATAAGTCAGAAGGAGAAGTTTAAATTGGATACAGAAATGAAAAGGGAACCAATGAAGTGATTTGCGAAGAGGGGTTATGTGAGTATATCAGGGTTGGTGGAAGATTAGCCGTGCAGCTGAGTTCTGAAGAGACTGAATGGGAGAAGATGGCTCAAAGGGAGACCAGCAAGGAGGAGGTTGCAAAGGTTTAGATGGGAGGATACTAGAGAGTGGATAAGTGTCTTAGTAGTGCGTTCAGAAAGGAAGGGAAAAATTTGCTAATGTTATAGAGAAAGAAACAACAGTTTTTAGCACTGAGTTGGATGTGTGTGGAGAAGGAGAGGGAGGAGTCAAAGATAATCCCAAGGTTGCAGGCTGAGGGAACAGGAAGTAGCAGAGTGCTATCACACAAATAGAGAAAAGAGGAAGGTGAAAGGTTGGTTTAGGGGGAAAAATAAGAAGTTCGGTTATGGCCATGTTCAATTTCAAATGGTGGTGAGACATCCAAGCAGCAATCTCAGATAGGCAGGAAGAGATTCAAGCCTGGATTTTCAGAGAAATATCAGGTGTAGAGAGATAGATCTGAGAGTCATCAGCATATTTTTTTTTATGCCATACTGGCTCAGACCAAGGTCCATCAAGCCCAGTATCCTGTTTCCAACAGTGGCCAATCTAGGTCATACGTACCTAGCAGTTTCCCCAAAAAACACAGGTTCTGAAATGCTTGTACTGGCTCAAGCATTGATATCCTGGGTCCCTTCTTAATAATGGTTTATGGACCTTTCCTCCAGGAACTTGTCCAAACCTTTTTAATACCCAGCTACACTAACAGCCTTTACTACATCCTCCGGTAACAAATTCCAGAGTTTGATTACACGTTGAGTGAAAAAATATTTTCTTTTATCGGTCTTAAATAGTTTACCCTGTAGCTTCATTGCATGTCCCCTAGTCTTTCTATATTCTTATAACGTAAACAATCGATCTACGTTTACTCGTTCCACTCCGTTCATTAATTTATAGATTTCTATCATATCTCCCCTCAGCTGTCTCTTTTCCAGGTTAAAGAGCCCTAACCTTTCTTCATAAGACTATCCTTCCATTCCCTTTACCATTTTGGGGGTTCTTCTCTGAACCTTTTCTAATAACGCTATATCCTTTTTAAGATATGGCGACCAGAATTGCACACAATATTCAAGGTGCGGTCTCACCATGGAACGATATAGAGGCATTATAATATCTTTTGTTTTATTTTCCATTCCTTTCCTTATGATACCTAGCATTCTATTTGCTCTCTTGGCCACCGCTGCACATTGCACTGAGGTTTTTAACATGTTATCCACGATGACACCTAAATCTTTTTCCTGGGTGGTGGTTCCTAATGTGGAATCTTGCATTGTGTAACCATAGTTTGGGTTGTTCTTCCCTAGGTGCATAACTTCGCACTTGTCCACGTTAAATTTCATCTGCCATTTTGATGCCCAGTCTTCCAATTTATCAAGATCCTCTTGGGTTTTAACAATTTTAAATAGTTTTGTGTCATCTGCAAATTTGATAACCTCACTTGTTATTCCCCTTTCCAGGTCATTTATGAATATGTCAAAAAGCAGTGGATCCCTGGGGTACTCCATTATTTACCTTTCTCCATTGGGAAAATTGGCCATTTAGCCCTACCCTCTGCTTTCTATCTTTTGGCCAGTTCCTGTCCAGGGGGAGGGGGGGGACTGCACCTGACTCAGAAAGACAGAGATATCCAAGGTGTTTCTGTAGAAACTACCTATCTCACAGTCTAACACTGCTTTGGACCTCTGGCATGGCCTCATTCAGTTATGGAAGGTGCTGTGGACCTGGTGCTGGGTGCCTCACCGCACCCTCAGGGTGAGCACAGTATCCACACAGTGTGACGGTGTGTAGCTACTCTGTGCCAGTAAAACACACGGTCAGTACCCCCTACCAGGCCGAGGTGCTGTGGGGGTGCACATGGTCACTTCCCCCTACCAGGCCGAGGTGCTGTGGGGGTGCATTCCCCATCTTGTGTTTATCTGTGGACAGCTGATTTGCATGTGCAGTGCATCATGGGTATGGGTATGCTAACCCTATCCTGGTGACCACAACAGACTGTCTGTGTGGTGACATGCAGGCTCTCTGCAGCCAGCTTGGGGCTTGTTAGTAGCTGTAGCCCAATGGTTACTTCACTGCCTGTGAAGTCAGGGGTCATGGGTTCAAACCCACAGTGGGGTTATTTGATAGGGTTGTCCAACGCATTATCTGTTTTTAATGTACATATTTTGATGCCAGCAAAAACACCCTCAGCGTACTGTACCCATAAGGTGCCTCTGAGGGTGCTCTATAGGGCACCTTATGGTTCCCGTCCATATAAGGTGCACTATACATTATCCTGTGACACAACTTATAGGGTGCCCTATAGAGCACCCTCAGAGGCACTCCATAGGGCACATTATAAATTGCACTGTCCGCCACAGCACCCTAAAATGTCCCCTATAGGGCACCTTATGGTTCCCGTCCATATAAGGTGCACTATACATTATCCTGTGACACAACTTATAGGGTGCCCTATAGGGGACATTTTAGGGTGCTGTGGCGGACAGTGCAATTTATAATGTGCCCTATGGAGTGCCTTATAGGGTGCCTTATACGGCACCTTCAATTATGGCACATGAGGTCGTGTTTGCTGGCAGCAATTAATATAATAAAAATAAGGTGCTGCAGGAAAACATATGTACAATGCAAAGCTGATGCCACAGCCAGCCTTACGTATTAGGCACACTGGGGAGCAAACCCATGACCTCTGTATCAGCAGTCAGTGCCTTAACCATTGTGCTCCACTGCTGCTCCTCCTTGCCTATCAGCGCACCTACTTATGCTTTCCACTCCTTAAACTGCCCAGTAGTGCCATAACAAACAGTACTCTGACCTTGCGGTACCTCATACGGCACCCTCTAAAGCGCCCTATAAGCTACATTCTAGGGTGCCTTGGCTGACAGTGCACTTTAAAATGTGCCTTATAGGGCGCCTTATGTTAGCACGCTTTGAGAGTGCGTTTGCTAGTAGTGAAAATTAAAATACACATAAAATGACTCCAAAAGCAATCTTCCCCATAATATGTAATGCCTCAGCTAGCCTTGTTCATTGGACACTGTGGGGGATTGAACTCTTGATCCCTACACCATTGGTCAGTGTCTTAACCATTGTGCTGTGGTTCTGTTCCTATGTTTGTATATTAGCGCGCCGCCTTATGTGGGCCAATATTAAAAAGCCTCCTAAATCAATAGCGCGCCGCCTTATGCCACACCATATTAGACTAGCTCCTAAAGTAATGCCTCAGCCAGCTGTCTACATTGAGCACTGTGGGGGATTGAGCCCCTGATCCCTGCACCATTGGTCAGTGTCAGCCATTGTGCTGTAGCTCTGCTCTTCTGTGTGCACATCAGCGCGCCACTTATGCCACCCAGTATTAAAATGCCTTGGAGAATATTAGCATGCTGCCTTATGCCCATCAGTGCTTCATCTTATGCTGCCCATTATTTAAATGCCTCATAAATTAATGCCTCAGCCAGCTGTTTTCATTGGGCACTGTAGGGGATTGAACCCCTGATCCCTGCACCATTGGTAGGTGCCTTAACCATTGTGCTGTGGCTCTGCTCTTTTGTGTGTACATCAGCATGCCACTTATGCCTCCCGCGCAGCTTCCTCATGCGCTAATGTGCGGGGCGCACATGGGCACCGCGCACCTTAGCGCATATGTCAATCACGGCTTTTCTTTTTCAGGACGGAACGCCCACTCCTTATATGGCATCCGCTCACTACCGCGGCTCGCACATTAGCGGGGTTTTAATAAACATGCCCCCAAGACTGGCAGATATTCAAGTTTAAACAAACACCTTTATTGACCCCTACGCATTTCGGCCGTAGGCCTTCTTCAGGGGGCTATCAAATGAGAGAACAAACCTCAAGAAAACAAATACAAAATTAAAACAAATTCACTGATAAAATAAGAACACCGTCAAAAGACAAATCATTAAATAAATAAATAAATAATTAAAAGATAAGATCAAATATAAACATGCAAATTATTATTGATTAACAAGAAGATTATAACAACAGATCTAATTGTGAAATAGAGCAACAGATCTAATTGTAAAATGAAACTAACAACAAAACAAAAACATATATAAATATATGCATTAAAACATTTATAAATGTATATTGGAACATATATCTACCAAACCTATTGTGTGTGAGAGATGAGGAGGATACAATATGAAAGGTAGAACAAAAAACTAAAATAATAATAAATAGTGAACATAAAAACATTATAATATAATAATATAGATCACCAATACCTTTTGATAAAAACTTTCTTGCAAATGAAAAGCATTGACCACTGAAATAAATAATTAATAATTAAAAAACAATTGTCAATGGCTTAAAATACATATAAAAACACCTATATCACAGTTATATTTGTGTCAACACCAACATGGACATTTCTATGGAAACATAAAGGGGTATGTTTACTAAACCGCGCACACGTGCACGGCGCACAATAGCATACGCTAATGATGCACTTAAGTGCTCTTAAGTGCCACGCACGTGTGTGCATCACATTAACGGGCCGGCGCACGTGTGCGGGGCGCTGATGTGCGATAGAGGCGGGGAAAGGCTTACGGAGGGCGGAGGAAGGCCCCCGAGGGGCGGAGGGACGGGGTCAATGGGTGGAGAGTGGGAGGGGAGAGGCTCCCCGCACAGGAGCGGGGCTGAATTTCGGCAAAAAAATACCGCGAGTGAAACACTCGCGTTAGAGCCGATTTAAAGGGATGAGAAACCATTTCCGTCAGCAATGTACAGCGAAACCGGGGAAACCTGCAAAACGTGAGCAGTGTGATACATGTACACAGAACAAAATAGCAAATATAAATTGAAAATGACCACAACAAATTCCAAATAAATTATAATCCAGCTGGGCAACAGTGATATTAATGGGAAACCATAAAAAACACTCCCAGGAAAGCTCCAAAAAAAGGAAATGATTTTTGGAAGGGTCTACGCTCCGTAGACACGTTCAAAAAGCACTGCATTTTAATGGAGCTTTCCTGGGAGTGTTTGTCATGTTGCCCATTGATATCACTGTTGCCCAGCTTGGTTGTGGTTTTTTTCCCCTTTTTCGGAGGTCATTTGTGAGGTTTAATTGCACCTTTGTCCCCATACAAGGTAAACGAGCCCACAGTAAAATTGTGCAGAGCAGGGTGTCTGACTCGTGCGGCCAGGTCACCTATCTCCAGAGATTGCACTGTCTCTGTGGTCACAGTGTGGTGCAGCAGACACAGCCAGTGCCTGTAGGACCAGAGGGTTACAGGTTCAAATCCCAGCTGCGGCTCCTGCCAACCCAGTCCCCATAGCTTTACCCACCACTAAACAGTGATAGTACAGACACTCCTTTATTGCAGAGAACATAAGCATGGTTCCAACACCTATATTTTACCCTACACCACACACAAACCATAACAATGGGCATTACCTACAGCCGAGTCCCACAAATTCAGTCCTGGAGTGCCACAACTCAATCAGGTCATATGCTTTTTCCCAGATAGGGACATGTCTGCATGTTGGCGGAAGGGTACAGGTGGTGGAGGGGGCAGTGGCTGCAAACCACAGCAGACAGTGGCCTAGGCCTGTGCAGGCTGGCACCGTCCACTGCGACAGGCTCTGTCGGATGTACAGTCATGGACTCCCCAGAGAACACAGGGTATCTGTGGCAATATGGTGGTGCAGTGCACACAGACAGTGTATGCAGGAACAGAAGGTCATAGGTTCAAATCCCAGCTGGGGCTACTGCCAATCCAGTCCACATATTTTTCCTACAACTAAACGGTGATAGTACGGACAAACCTTTATTGCTGAGAACATACGTATGGTTCATACGCCTATATTTTACCACACCAAACACAGACACCATGAACAGCCGCATTACCTAGAGCAGTCTCCCTAATGCAGTCCTGGAGGGCCCCACACCATTCAGGATCCATGCTGCCTCTAATAAGGATGCCTGTGCTGCATATCTATGCACCACCCACATGGTATGCTGATGTAGCTCATGCATATCTATGAGGGACAGCATGAAAACCCGAACAGTGGTTGGAACACCAGGACTGGAGTTGGGACACTCTGCCGTAAAGCAGCAGCCAACAGGGCCAGATACCCCCCCCCCCCCCACAGGCCCCATTGGCCAATGCCTCCTGGAGAGGCAGGACATTGGGCCCTGCCTGTATCCCCCGATACTAGCAGTTGCATACCTTAGCACTGCCACCCTACACCTGGGTATATGGTACACAGCTATCAAACGTTGCCCATGATAACTGGCAGATATCAATTCCTACGTTAAGCACATTTTGCTCATTGATCTCCACCATAACAATCATTGTGATGTCTGCGGTGTGCGCTGCAGGTCTGGTCTCTGACAGTGTTTACCACCCTGGGGAGTGACCCTCAACAGTAGTGTATACCATATCCATGCCTGTACTGTGCCCAGGACTGGTGTGGTGGGTATGGCTGCTGGACTCCTCTATAGTAGCACAATGCTGGCATAGGTGTGGGGGTGGCTGTCTGCCTATCCAGTGTGTGGTGGCTGCAAACACCTTCCACAGCCCACACTGCCAGCAATATTGCAAGTATTGGGCTGCCAATGTGCATAATGAGGAGCAAGGTACCATGGGTATAGGCCGGACAGGGTGGCCTGGCCAGAGTGCATCTGCACAGGGCATAGGGCAATTACTGGGACATTTTTAGTGCCCGGCCATCACCTACACAGACAGGGTGACCTCAGTATGTCCTGCTGAGAGATCACTCTCACCCTGACTGTGCAGTGACCACAGCATGGCTAGGCACCCCCATAGTGCTATATAGTATTTTTCTCATGTGATAGATATGGGTTTTGTTTTGGGGCCCAGTCACTGATCTATCTGCTTGCTGTGTATGCTGACATCCCAGTTCTGGGTGCATGCACTGTGGACTAACTAGCACACTGTTTGCAGCTGGTATGTGTTGTGATGGAGCAGGGTGCAGTGGGTGATGACTTGCTGCAGGAGAATGTCAGATAGTGGTGGGGTGCAGCTCACCATATCCAGGCATAATATCTGTCTGCTATTGTGTTATGGATGTGTATAGAGCTGCATTGAGTGCCCTGTGGGGTGTCTGCTCCTCAACAGGACTGGGGTTGATGGACCTCTCTACTGCCACCTTTGCAGGGAGGTGGAATGTGGATCTCTTGATGGGAGACCCTGTTTGCCACCCTTGGCCCTGGAGGGGGGGGGGTGCATGGCCCACCTGGGGGTCCATGGGGGGGCTACACCTGACTGAAACAAACAGAGATATCCAAGGTGTTTGTGAAAAAACTACCTATCTCACACATTAACACTGCTTTGGACCTCTGGCATGACTTCTTTCTGCCCTGGAAGGTGTTGTGGACCTGGTCCTGGATGCCTCATTGCACCCTCAGGGTGAGCACAGTACCTGCACAATGTGACGGTGTGTAGCTACTCTGTGCCAGTAAAATACACGGTCAGTACCCCCTACCAGGCCGAGGTGGTGTGTGGGTGCACATGGTCACTTCCCTCTACCAGGCCGAGGTGCTGTGGGGGTGCATTGCCCATCTTGTGTTCATCTGTGGACAGCTGATTTGCATATGCAGTGCATCATGGGTATGGGTGGGCTACCCTATCCTGGTGGCCACAGCAGACTGTCTTTGTGGTGACGTGCATGCTCTCTGCAGCCAGCCAGCCAGGGTTTTGCTAGCAGCTATAGAGCTGTAGCCCAGTGGTTACTTCACTGCCTCTGAAGTCAGAGGTCATGGGTTCAATCCCACAGTGGGGTTATTTGATAGGGTTGTCCAATGCATTTTATTTAATGTACATATATTGATGCCAGCAAAAACACCCTCAGCGTACTGTACCCATAAGGTGCCTCTGAGGGTGCTTTACAGGGCGCCCTATAAGGCACCTTATGGTTCCCATCCATATAAGGTGCACTATACAATATCCTGTGACGCAACCTATAGGGTGCCCTGTAGGGGACATTTTAGGGTGCTGTGGCGGACAGTGCAATTTATAATGTGCCCTATGGAGTGCCTTATAGGGTGCCTTATACGGCACCCTCAATTACGGCACGTGAGGGCGTGTTTGTTGGCAGCAATTAATAACATAAAATTACAGTGCTGCAGGACAAAATATGTAGAATGCAAAGCTGATGCCACAGCCAGCTTTATGTATTAGGCACACTGGGGAGCAAACTCATGACCCCTGTATCAGCAGTCAGTGCCTTAACCATTGTGCTCCACAGCTGCTCCTCTTTGCCTGTCAGCGCACCTACTTATGCTTTTCATTCCTTACACTGCACAGTGCTGCCATAAAAAACAGTACACTGACCTTGCGGTACCTCATAAGGCACCCTCTAAAGCGCCCTATAAGCAACATTCTAGGGTGCCTTGGCTGACAGTGCACTTTAAAATGTGCCTTATGGGCACCTTATGTCAACACGCTTTGGGAGTGCGTTTGCTAGTAGTGATAATTAAAATATGACTAAAATGCCTCCTAAAGCAATCTGCCCCATAATATGTTCTGCCTCAACCAGCCTTGTTCATTGGGTACTTTGGGGGCTTGAACCCCTGAGCCCTGCACCATTGGTCAGTGCCTTAACCATTGTGCTGTGGCTCGGTTCCTGTGATTGCACATCAGCGCGCCTCCTTATGCCTCCCAGTATTAAAAAGTCTCCTAAAACATCAGCGCACCGCCTTATACCGCCCATCATTTAAATGCCTCCTAAAATAATGCCTCAGCCAGCTGTCTTCATTGGGCACTGTGGGGGATTGAACTCCTGAGCCCTTCACCATTGGTCAGTGCCTTAAGCATTGTGCTGTGGCTCTGCTCTTGTTCTTGCACATTAGCGTGCCACTTATACCGCCCAGTATTATAATGCCTCCATAAACATCAGCGTGCCGCCTTATGCTGCCCAGTATTTCTGCGTCTCATAAATTAACCCCTCAGCCAGCTGTCTTCATTGGGCACTGTGGGGGATCAAACCCCTGATCCCTGCACCATTGATCAGTGTCTTAACCATTGTGCTGTGGCTCTGCTCTGCTTCTTGCACTTCAGCGTGCCAGTTATGCCTCCCACGCAGCTATCTCATGCGCTAAGGTGCGGGGCGCCGTGCACCTTAGCGCATATGTAAATTCCGCCTTTCCTTTTTCAGGACGGAACACCCACTCCTTATATGGCACACGCACACTACCGGGGCCCACACTTTACCGGGGTTTTAGTAAACATACCCCTAAATTATCAAATTAAAAAATAAATAAAGAGGGGTTAAAATACATCCTAAAAGGTCCCTCTACTTGGAAATAAATATAACATAGGCCAGGCAATGGAGGAGCATAAGTTATAACAAAGCCTGACTGATCATTAACACATAATGGACCAAATTAGGGTTTAAAAATAAAACCTTTCAGTCAGACTGAATATTATTACTATCATATTCATATTTTGAAGAAACACAAAAACTTTTATCTTTAAAATAAAGAAGGAAATCTAACGTAAACCATCTAGTGCCAACATTAATCATATTGAAACTATCATGTTGTGAATGCCTTGATTTTGTTATATGTCAATAAATATATCGCTAAATGAGACATCTCCCAAAATTTATTCTATCATCAAATGCATTAACAAATTGAAAATATTAAAGAGTATTGTACCTACGTTCCTTGTTGGAAGCAAGCAAATTGTTTATTTTTAAATATAAAATTACAGGAAAAAGTGTATGAAAAATGAGGATTATTATATCACAACAGCAAAAGCTATTCTATACAGGCAGTGCCGTAAGTCTTTCTGCCGCCGTTTTTCTAATGAATTAAAATGAAAATCCAGTTCCATTATATCATATGTGTTTGCATTAGATTATGTTTTCTGTCATGAAAGCATAACATATTATGCCAACAAATTGTACTAAAACTAACAATCCGAGGGTTACACATCGCGACGGCACAAAGCCGTCCTGTGCCAGCAGTGTTAAATGAAAAGAAAAGGAAAACTGCCATAAGTCTTTCTGCCGGCATATTTCTAACGAAATAAAAAGAAAATCCAATTCTATTATATCATATGTAATTGCATTAGATTATGTTGTCTGCCATGAAAACATAACATATTATGCCAACAGATTGTACTAAAACTAACAATTTGAGGGTTACACATCGTGACAGCACGAAGCTGTCCTACGCCAGCAGTGTTAAGAAAAGAAAAACTGCCGTGAATCTTTTTTCGGCGTTTATTCGGGTCTGTTATATCATGTGTGTGTAACTGTATACCCATCTTTTTTGCATAGTATGCCAACAAAAATGATTCAGAATACAGGAATACAAAAAGAGAAAAAAAGAAGATTTTCCTACCGCTTCAGCGTGACAAACTTTGTGTGAAAGGTTTTTTTTTTTGTTTTTTTTTTCTTTTTGTATTCCTATATTCTGAATCGTTTTTGTTGGCATACTATACAAAAAAAGATGGGTATACAGTTACACAACATCTTTTTTCAGTTGTGAAATGTTTATCCACTTCTATTTTGAATTCTTGTTTTTTGTTTCAATTGAACTGCAGTTGTCTTTGGATTCTTTTTGTTCAAAAATGTGGACTATTCTTTTACTGTTAAGCCTAATTTAGCTGAATTCTGTTATCCTAGTGGTTGAAATCCTGTGGATCTTTGCTCTGAGGCAAATCTGCAGCTGTTGGCTTCTTTTCAACCAGTTTTGTTGTCCCAGGTTCTTGATGCTTCATCTCTGAATAATACTTTTAGTCCATTTGATGGTTGCGCAGTTCAATAGTTTAAAAGGTTGAAAGAATAGATTGGACATTCCATTACTGCTATAGTTAATGGTTCTTTTACTCAGGGTATGGTTCCTATGGTGTTAAAAAAAAGCTTCAGATTTTCCTTTGCTTAAGCTTAAGGGATTGTCTTTGGATAAACTGGACCCTTTGAACTATCGTCCTATTTCTTCTCTTTCATGTCTAGCTAATGTTTTAGAGAAATTGGTGCTGTTACAACTGTAAAGTTTTATTGATAAACACAATTTGTTGTCTGAATCACAGTTTGGATTTTGTCCCAATCATGGGACTGAAATGTTATTATTGACCCTTAATGAAGAATTTCTTACTGGGTTTGATCCGGGTAAATCTTTTCTATTAGTGTAACTTGATGTATCTCCAGCGTTTGACACTGTGGATCATTCCTTACTTTTAACTAGGCTTTATGAGTTGGGGATACAAGGTGTATTTTCTTCGTTCACACCATTTTTGCAGAATAAATTTATTCAAGTTCGATCTTCGGGTCAAGTGTCATCTTGGAAAGGTGTTGAGACAGGAATACCGCAGGGCTCTGCCTCTTGGATATACTGCTTAATCTTTGTATTGCTCCAATTCAAATTTTTATGAACATTTGGATGTTAAATTTCAAGTGTATGCTGATGATGTGCAGTTTGTTGTTCCTTGTTCTGCGTCATTAGAGAATTCCCTAAAATATGTGGAAATTTGCCTTTATTCAGTTAGATTGTGGATGTTTCAGAATAAATTGAAACCGAATGCAAAGAAGATGGAAATTTTATATCTGTCCTCGAATCGCTCAACTCCTTTGGGTTTGAACTTTATGATTGACTCCTTTTCTTTTGTGCTGAACCACATTGTGAGAGATCTGGGGTATGGTGAGATACACAGTTGAACCTACATGACTATTAACCGAGGTATCCGGATGCCCATCCCTTGCCTCCTGCAGCCTTGACTCCCATCTCCACAACTATTCCCACCCCCACTTGTCGTCAGGGCCCAAATTTGCTCGGTGAGCACAACCCCCCTCCTCCCCACTTCTCCCCCCCCCCTCCCAGTACAAAACACTCACGCACCAGGACTTTGGTAACAATTACTTGGTCGCAGCTTTATTAACTGTATTGCAAACCGGCCCAACATGGCCAACAGAACATTCTTAAGTCCAACATTGCCCCCCCACCCCCCCTTTTCTGGATGATGCCCCCCACCAGCCATTTATAGCAAAGTGGTGCATCATCCACCCCCCATTCCCCTACCGCTGGCCTCGCCATGTTATTCTCACACAAAAATTATTTGTTGGTCTCTGAACGATAAGATACACTGAAAAAACTCAAAATATCGCTCACTATAGATGATGGATCAAAACAGAACAGGAGGTCTCAGTAGAAAAAACACTGCTGGCTTTAGGTTCTCACCCCGTAGCCGCAATCGTGTAATGATACATCAGTGACCTCCTCTAGCTACTTTAACACAAATGCCTCGAATCAAAGTCCTTACAGATGATTACTGTCAAAAGCTCTGTACTCAACTCCAGGAAGGACCGACTCAAGTTTCTTAATTCACAAATGATCCCGACGTACAGTCCCGGTACCAGCCAGACGTTTCAATTTGGTTTCTTCAGGGGACCGATAAAAGAACTACAAAAAACATAAAAACCCTTAATTAGCCATCACCCACCTTACACAAAAATTTAAAATCACCCTAGATACTCATGATCCCAGCTACTCTTACCTCGGATGCTGCCCGCGTTAACTTATCCTTAAACTCAGAATGATAAATGTCCGTTGTCAGAGAAAAACACCGCGCATGCGGAAACCGACTCTCCACTCCATTTTTAAACCCCCCAGGAAAGTGGGCGGATACTCAGCCAGGGCACCCAAGCCAGGAGTCTAGACTTTCTGAAGACCCGTTAGCCAAACCCCCTCTCTCTATCAGTTATATACATGCCTGCCACTCAATCTGTGCATTTAAACCCGCCGGAAATAAAGTGTTCAATTGAAAAATCAACCTCTGTTCCCGCTTGATAAGCGTCTGGTCGAAGGTTTTACCTTGACTACCGCCTGACACTTGCTCAAGACACAGACATCATAGTTGATCAAATGTGTGAGCTTTTTCCACACAATGCTGGACCATCGGGGCTTCCATGCAAGTACGGGACAGGCGGCTACGATGTTCCCTCATTCGTATGCGAAACGATCGAATTGTTTTACCAACGTAACACAAACCACATGGACACAAAACCGCATACACAACATTCTTGGATTCGCAAGTTGTCAAACCGCGAAGCCGCAAAGAGACCCCCCTATAAACAAAGGTCTCTTGACTCAAAGTAATGCTACAAATGTCACAGGTACCACACGTGAAATGACCTCCCACCAAATGACCACTGCTCTCTTCCCTCACAGGAGGTAGTATGGCCGGGCTGAGGAGATCCTTCAAATTACAATTTCTCTGCCAAACACACCTCACAACTTTATCCCCTAAGCCCGGCACCGCCGACAGAATATTACTGTGTCTTCTAAAAATCTTCTGAAGCTCCCCACTGTACGGCCCTGTTTCGTACAAAAATGGACCACAGCCTAATTATTATTATTACTATTATTACCTGAAATGATCAGATCCAAAAAGTCAGTACAGGTGCAATCAGAGTTTCTGTTTATTAGATAACTGATGACCAAATACAGGCAGCAAAGTGGGGAAGAGAGTTCTATCGGGCACTAGGCACCTCAAGAATGCAACTCTCCCCCCTGAATATAGAAAGCATATTACAATTTATACCTTTTTTCCTTCCGCATTTTTTACATACAGCCCTGTCCCCAGAGCTATTCCTTTGTGTTCTCTCCCCCTCCCCTATCTTATTTCCTATTATTACTCTTTGCTCCCCTTAGTTCCTGTTGCAAAATCCCCCTGGCCCCCCTCCTCCCATACTCACCATGATCCAGCTAATCTGCTTTCTTCAGAGCCGGGCCCAGCATATATGTTGGTAGCTTTGTGGTTTCCTGTGTATGCATTTCTTTGCACATAGACCTTACAGGCCTATATCTGATATCCCCTTGCAGGTCCTAGTCTAGACTCTCCAGCCCAAACTGGCCCCTCACAAGGCTCATGATATCTCCTTATATGGTTCTTTCCGGTGCTGGATCTCTTCTTGCAGAGGCCTGTATGCTGGCTCACATGTTATAGCAGCATGAGTGTTCTTTTTTGTGAGATTCAGGGTAGCCATTAAGTGATTATGAATCAGGAACATTATTAATCCTTAGCATTTAAAAATTAAAAGCAAATCTATCATACTAAACCCCAAATGTATCATACTTAACCTCTACCTCTACAAGCACTTAAACCCTACAACTCCCCCATTTTTTATTTTTTTTTTTATTCGGCTGGGGAATGGGAGAAATCCAAGTCTGAATAGTCTGACATGGGGACGGCTGCATAAGAAACATTGACAAGAGTAGGGCTAGTCTGAACAGGCAAAAAAGAGGTAGATATTTTGGTGAGTTGTTTCTTACAGCAGGATATAAAAACAGAAACAAAACAACAGAAGAGTAAAGCAATGATTAAAATAATGCCAGCAGAAATCAATAAACCTTTCAAGCCAGAGCCAAGGGAGTGAAACCAGGAGGAGAGAGATGAAAACCAATCTCCAATCTGGAGGCCACCCTTAAAATCATCAATATGTAGTTCAGATAAATGCTTAATCTTATTCATAGCGTCTAATACAAATATTGTGTGGTTAGCGATCACAGTGCAGCAATTAGTAGCGTTGATAAAGGAACAAGTCCCTCCTTCTGCCGCGAGCAATAAATCTAAAGCCTGTCTATTCTGTAGAGTCATTTGATTATTTTGTTCAAGTGATTCAGCTAAGCGAGAAATAGATTCAGTAACAGCTTTCATTTGTATATGTAGCAAACATTGTAAGCGGCGAATAGACATGCCAAGCTCTGCTGTAAAGGCGGGTGTAGCCCAAGGAAGCCAAGAAGTAGCGCTAAGAGCTACCAGACGGGCTTTGGTCATAGGGTAAGTGGAGTTAACATATTCATAGGAAGCTTGTAGTGCAGCATCTTCAACCATGGTGGAATCCCAGGGACTAGCAGAACTGCGCTTATGGCGCTGGTGCAGAGGAGTAGAGGGAGAAGGCGGGGTATTATGTGAGACATTCAGGGGAATAAGGACTGAGTAAGGGGACACTTTAACTAGGGCACAGGGTAAATTGGACAGTGAAACCTTCTGGTACAAGACATCACCACAAAGCCAGTAATGGCCCACAATAGCAGAAAGAGAAAAAGAAGGTTTCCAAGTAAAGTATGTTTTGATAGGATATGCAATAGAAGTATGAGGTTCACAGGTTAGTTTACCAGTGGTAGGGGAGTGAGCACAAGGAGTCTGACAGAGAGGATGATCATCACGGGATTTACAAGGTTTCCAGTGGAGGCGGCCAGGAAGTTGGTGGCCAATGACAGAGGTAGGGAACCTGCGGCCCCGATCAGTGTTTTTGGCACCACATTGAGTTAAATCAGTACAGTAGAGAACAGGAGCATAGCAGGAAGTGAAAGGAGATTGTGAGTAAGTACCCTTACGGAAAAGGAGAGTATGTGTGGAATCTATAGGGCCAACATTAAAGGTTGAAGCCCAAAAGTCAGGACCCCATACCTGAGAGTGTGCTTTAACTCGCGGGCCCCAGTGGGTGGAGTTGACACGATTATTACGGATTTTAGAGTAGAACCAATCTACCTTAGACATATTATGCCCATAATAGAAAGGGCGCATGGTACCGTGCAAAAAGTGAAAATTATTTGTTTGGACATTCCAGGAAACATTACAGTTGTTAGCAAAAGAAACAGAAGAGTTGGTAATAAGACAGTAATAAAATATCATAGGGGGCACAGAGACACGGACAGGAAAGGAAGCAGCTTGATGGGCTGCCCAAGTATCATTACAATATAAGGGGCCACGCTCTATACATCCTTTAATAAGGTGGGGGTTATTCCAGCACGGGATGGCACCTACAATTTCTTCAAATGGGACAGGGAGAACACGGACAGGGGCATAATTACCTCCTTGGGGCAACGGGGTACATATAATGCAATCACTAATATTCAAAAGATCAACCACTTCAAGAACGGTTGTTTTCCAAGTATTAGTGAGGGGGAGAACTGACCTACGGGAGCGGTTCAGAGAAGGGGGAGATAGAGAGGAGATAGGAGCAGAGGGAAAAGAGTGGGGACGGGAAGAAATAAAGTATAGAAACCATCCAATAAAAATTGTCAATAACATAGCAAAATATAGAAAAGCAAACTTATACGCAATATGAGGCATGCTGAGAAAAGGTCACTTAAAAGTCCAAAAACCAGAAACAGTTCAAGGTACCCAAAGATGGGCAATATGAGTCCAAGTTTGGCTTGCGTCCAGCAAGACAGCAAATGGAGTTGATGCAGAAACGATGTGGGGTCCTGAATATGTTGGATCTTGCCAGGAACTCCGATGAGGATTTCTGCGGTAGACAGTGGTTCCAATTGGGATTAAGGTATCCTTTGGGGACTGTGGATGTTGGTCACGGATGGCACAGCGTCTGGAAATCTCTGCCAAAGCCAGGCGTAGACCTGCAAGATAAGGGGACAAAGAATCCGGTAAGGGAATAGCATTGTCAGTGAGATTGTATAGCAGCAATCGCCTTCCTGTACAAATCTCATGAGGTGTCAGAGCAATATTTTTTAGAGGACGATTTCTCAATTGAAACAGTGCCAAAGGCAAGGCCTGCAGCCAGGAAATACTTTTATCTGATTGTATCAGACGCAGAGCTGTCTTGAGCAAGCCATTGGTTCGTTCGACGAGGCCGTTGGAGGTGGGGCGGTACACAGAAACATACTTCCACTTTACACTCAGAGCTGTGGAAAAAAGATGTATTAGATGATTCCGGAAATGAGAACCATTGTCAGAATAAACAGTTCGTGGTATGCCAAAGCGAGGAAACAGATGCTTAGAAAAACAATTGAAAACTTCGGAGGCCCTTTCCTGCCTGCATGGGAAAGCTTCAATCCACTTGGAGAAGGGGCACACGCAGACTAGAAGGAATCTGTAGCCATCTACACGAACCTGCATATCTGTGAAATCAACATACCAGGAAATGAAAGGACCCTGAACTGTCGGAAGATGACCTTGGAGAGTATGCTTGCCCTTCACTGGGGAATTTTCTAAACACTGTGGGCACTTTTGGCACCACTCCTGTATTCGGAGCTTGAGACGCGGATGCCAAAAAAGTTCAGAGATCTGTGCAGACACGCTGGAAGCCGGCGCGTGTCCAACAGAATGCAACAGAGAACACAATTGCTGCAAAGACCAAAAGGAAATACAAATTTTTCCAGAGGGGTGTACCCATATCTTTTTTTTTTTTTTTTTTTTTTTTTAAACTTTTATTTTCATTTTGCAACAAACAAAAAAAAACAACACACTAAAGGAGACAAAACAAGTATACAATAAGGAAAAGCAAACCCAATTACCCCCCACCCCCATGCTTCTTCTCTAGCCGATTATGTCAGCATGTGAGCGCTTCAAAACAACAGTGATTGTACATCAAAACGAACAAAAGATTATCTACGATACAGTATGATCATGGGACAGAGATATACAAATTTAAACAGTCAGATGAGAGCATTTAGCAGAGCGAACATAGTCATTGAGCATCTTCCATTTAGACAGATGATGAGGAGTCTGAACGGAAGTAGCAAACATACGAGGTATTTGTTCATATTTACTGTAGAGACAGACATGATTCCACCATTCATTGGGGCTCAGATAGGAGCTATTTTTCCAGTATTTCGTAATTAGGGAAATAGCTATGCCAAGCATAAAGTCCAAGAGGAAGTGAGCCGTTTCTGGAAGAGAGGGGATCCCCGCAGCTGAGCGAAGTCCCACAATCCTCCAAGAAAGGGGCTCTTGAAAGTGCAAAATAGACTGGATACGACCCCAGACCCGACGCCAGTAATACTGTAGTGCGGGACATTCATACATGACATGAGGTAGTGTACCAATGGCCGCATGGCATGTCCAACAGCTATTGCCCTGAGTGATGTTCCATTTGGCTAATCTGTCAGGAGTGTAAAAACACCGGTGGGCTAGAAAGAAGAGTGTCTGAGTGAGTGAGGCGGATCGAGAAACCCGTGTCACTCTACTCCAGACAAGGCTCCATTGCTCCGGGGTCAAAGTTACATGCAGTTCTCGCTTACATGCTTTCTGCGCTGTAGGGGTATCTCTAATTATAGCATTACATAAAGTTTTATAAAAATTGGATGCTACACCCGACGAGCTACCGATAGATCGGATAGTCTCCGACCAACCTTGTGTAGGGGATGCCGATGGCGGGAGCACCTTAGCACTTCGAAGACAATGCTGAAGTTGCACCAACTGAAAGTAGTGTTTTGCTGGGAGACCAAATTCAATTTGCAATTCACTAAAAGTTTTCCATCGACCATCATGGAACAACTGGTTAGGGATCCAAATGCCCCTAGTGTACCAGGGGCTCCACGCCATCGGTTTATTTTGTATTCGGAATCGAGTATTGTACCAAAGCGGGAGCCTATCTAACGGACAGAGTCGGGAGTCTAAAGATTGCATAAGAGTATTAAAGGCACCTAAAGTGTCTAAAAGCATTGGTGGATAGTGGGAGTCTGATGGGAGAGTCATACCAGGGAGAAAAGTAAGAGGAATCGGTTTGCAAAGGTCCTCCTCTATGTCTAGCCACACGGGTCTACTCGGTGCTAGATCTTCCAGCCAACGAGCGCCTTGTTTGAGAAGAAAAGATTGATGGTATTTCAGGAAATCAGGGAATCTGACACCCCCATTTTCCTTATCTGCTTGCAGCTTATGTTTCGCTATCCTAGGTGTCTTATTTTGCCATAGGTATCTAGTCAGAAGGCCCTCTATATCTTTATATGTACGTCGAGGTAAAAGACAGGGCAACATTTCTAAAATATAATTCACTTTCGGAACTATCATCATTTTTATGGTTTCTAGGCGACCCCACCAGGTAAGTGTTAAAGGAGTCCAACGGTGAGTAAGCGCCCGGACTTTAGAGGTTAAGTCTTTGGCATTAAAAGAGATAGTGTCTTCCAAAGGAGAGCAATAGTGAACCCCAAGGTATTTGACCATGCGAGGTTGCCATAAAAAGGGAAAGGGTTGCATATCTGCCTGATGAAGCAAAGAATTTAGTGGAAAAGCTACCGACTTGGTCCAATTTATCTTATAACCGGAAAGTTGTGAGTATTTACCAATTTGCTCTAGGACAACCGGTACTGAGTCTATAGAGACAAAGAGCATAAGGTCATCAGCATAAGCTGAAATCTTGATTTCCCTATGAGAGAAGGGGACTCCATGGATCTCCTCCGATTGCCGGATTAGTAAAGCTAAGGGTTCGAGTGCAAGATCGAAAAGAAGTGGAGACAGTGGGCATCCCTGGCGAGTACCGCGTTGAAGGGGAAATGGCTGAGACTTTAAAGCATTAGCACATATACTGGCTGTAGGCTGTGCATACATGGTGCGGAGATAACGGAGAAAACCTTCTCCAAATCCGTACCAGCGGAGGGCTGCAAACAGGAAGGGCCATTCTAAGCGATCAAAGGCCTTCTCAGCATCAAGGGAGAGGCCAACAAATGGGCGATCAAGATTAACTGCGGCAGTCAGTACATGACATAGAGTCCGAGCATTGTCAGCAGTTGATCTACCAGGAATGAAACCGCATTGATCTGGGTGTATTAAGGTAGACATCTTATCAGAGAGCCGGGTGGAGAGAATGGTGGCAAATATTTTATAGTCCGCGTTTAGAAGGGAAATTGGACGATAATTAGCTGTTAGTTGCGGGTCTCTCCCCTCTTTCTCAAAGACTACTACATTTGCCATGGAAAAGGACCCAGAAGGAGAACCCTCCTCGGCCAGAGCAGAAAAATAAAGTTTCAAAACTGGAGCTAAGTCAGCGTTAAAGGTTTTGTAGAATTCAGCTGGGAGACCATCTGGGCCTGCAGCTCGACCAGTGGCACATTTCTTGATAGCAGAGTGAATTTCTGATAAAGTGAATGGTTTGTCCATGGCCACTCTATCTTCGTCAGATAGGGTCGGTCTTTGCACCCCTGAAAGTAAGCGTTCAAATACTTCTGGCTCAAAATCACATTCAGATTGATAAAGCCGAGTATAAAAATCACGAAAGAGTTCTAAGATTTCTGTATCTTTAATGACCAAGCCCCCCCTCGACGGATTACGGAGGGCGGTAACACGCTTGGCTTCTTTTTGACCTTTTAGGGCATTTGCTAACAATTTGCCAGCACGGTTATTTTCCCGGTAATATATCCCTTGTTGTGATTCAATATTTTTAGCGGCAGCAGTATACAGAAGCTGATTGTATTGAAAACGCAAGCGTTGTAAGCGGAGTAAAATACATGGGTCAGTACGGGACGTGAGGAGACGCTCCCCAGCTTGTATCTGCTGCTCTAGAATCAGTAAGTGCTGCTTTCTTTGTTTCCCCTGCCGAATTTGATAGCTAGTGATAGTTGCGTGGATAGATGCCTTAAAGCCCTCCCACCAAGCCCAGCTCGCTGTGTCATGGGGTGAGTTAAAATGAAAATAATCTTGGATAGCGGCCTTTATATCAACCTGAAAATCCTTTTGAGCCAATAGGGATCTATCAAAAAACCAAGCTCGGGGAGAATCGTCTCGCGCAGTGACATGTAGGGATAAAGATATGGCAGCATGATCTGAGATATGGAGAGGATGAGTCCTAGCCGTGTCCACTTGAGAAATCAGTGCTTTGGAAATGAGAAAGAAATCTATTCTAGATTGTGAGTGATGGGGGGCAGAGAAAAAGGTGAACTCTAAGTCGGAGGGGTGAAGCAGCCTCCATATATCTACTAGCGCAAGGTCTTGCATCAGAGCTGTAAGGGTAGCAAGACTCTTGGGTGGACTACTCGTTCTAGGCGGTTGCCTATCTATCAACGGGTCTAACACTTGATTAAAATCACCACCAAGTATTAATGGAGTATTGGCAGAGGCCTGTGCCAACTGCGCAATACTTGCATAATAAGCAGGGTTGTCCACATTCGGGGCATAAATACAAATACACGTGAATTCACTATCTCCAACCTTAAGGTGTACACGGGCCCATCTACCCTCCTTGTCAGAGCTAGTATCCATTACAGTAGCTTGCAAAGACTTCTTAACCAGAATGGCTACCCCACACCATTTGGAAACGGCGGGAGAATAGGCAGCCACCGTGTAAGGCTTAGCATTGAGTTTCAGTGTTTCAGCAGAGTTTAGATGCGTTTCCTGAAGAAACACTAAATCAGCATGCTCATGACTGAGATAGCTAAGGATTTTCTTTCTTTTGATTGGACTATTGATGCCTTTTACGTTGAGCGATAAGATTTTACATAAGGCCATTCAGAAAAGTTAAAAATTCTGAGCATGATAGCGCACATAATTTCACTATGCCCCTCATATTATCTGTATCTGACTGTACACATGACATGCAAGAAAATAAGCTAATATAATACAATGAAGCGCCCCACATTAAAAAAGAAAAACCGCAGTGCGGTGGAGAAGAAGCAGAACCCCAGAAATTACTGGCGACCATGTGTCTGCGGGGAGAAACCCCAGAGAAGGCCGAAATTGAAAACATATAACCTGTAGAACTGTGCGTGCTCCGAATCTGACCGAGGCACACATCATGGAGGGATAGGAGACCAAAAAAAACAAAAGGTCATATAGAGAAAGAAAGAAAGTCCAGGTAGTCTCTGTGCTTGGCTGTGACCGCCGCTTCGGGCCCTTCAAAATGGCGGTTAGAGACGGCAAATAATAAGTCCAAGTTGTTGAATTAGCGCATCTGCTCTGCTTCTTTGGAGTCTAAAAATGTTGATAGTAGATCAGGATCTTCGAATGTCCTGGTTTGGTTGTGGAGAGTCACTCGAAGCTTCGCTGGATACAACAGGCCAAAGCGAGCCTGTAGCTGTTGAAGTCGAGGGCGAAAAGCAAGGAGTTTCTTCCGACGGTCAACGGTAGGCTTTGCCAAATCAGGGAAGAAGGAGACTTTGTGACCTTCAAATTCCAAATGATGATTCGCCCGAGCAGCATTTAAGATTTGTTCCACTTGTTGATATCGTAGTAATCGAAAAATAATAGGCCGGGGGGTCGTTCGGTTGAGCGCCATGTGGGTAGGAACACGGTGTGCTCGATCAATTTCCAGTTCTCTATGAAAAGTGATCTTCAGCAAAGAGGGAAGAGTTTTGAGCAGGAATTCTCTCATATCTCCTGCTTCCACCCCCTCCGGTATTCCAATGAGCCTCACATTGTTGCGACGGGCTCGATTATTGCTATCTTCTAACTCCTTTTGAAGATTCTGTATCTGGCGCTCAGCCTTGTCCAGTTTGCCCAAGCGCACCGCGTGCGAGTCGAGGACCCCCGCCATGTTGTCTTGCCGTGATGAAAGACCTTCAAGTCGGTCCTGGAGCACTCCAAAATCTTCTCGCATGGCTCGAAGCGCTTCTCCATTGGACTGCACCAATTCCTTCACGCCGCGTATTTCCTCTAAAATCTCCAGGTGCATTTCGGGGTTTTCACGAAGTGGAACCATCTTCTGTGGGGAAGACACCTCTGTTTTGGAGCGTTTTCCGTGTGAAGAAGAAGGAGACCCGAAGTCCAAGCGCGCTGGTTTATGGCCCGCCATCCCCCCCGAGGTACCCCGGTAAGCTCGGAGCAAAATAGTAAGTTTGTAGAGATATTAAGTCAGGATTCTGAGTAGGCCTCTCGGGAGCTTCAGCGCGAAGCGTCTTACCCGCTGGACATCAGGCTCCGCCCCCTCGTACCCATATCTTTTTATGCTCAGTGCACCCTAACAATTTCCACTTCTGAACCTCATCCTGTGCAAGATTCTGCTGATAATCATGCAGCGAAGGTAAGGGGTAAGTTCTTGCTCGTGTAATAACTAAAATGGGGACAGTATCTGTGACTTGCTTTGCTGCCTCATCAGCTAGGGCATTGCCAAACTGCAGGAAACCATAATGGCGGGAATGGCCAGGGACCCAGTTACAGGAAGTTAGAATATTTCTCTCACAGCGTTGCAATAATAAATCATAGAGGTACAAAATCAGGGACTTGTGTATTAATTGGCTGCTAGATGAATTAACAAACCCACGTTGTAGCCAAATCTGAAGGTATTCCCCACACAACTTTTGAACATACTGTGAGTCAGTGTAGAAAATCAGGGGCGTTGCCGGACGTTCTTCTAAGACTGCCAATATGGCGCACAGTTCAGCTGCCTGTGCTGAGTATCCCTGATCTGAGTCCAGAGCATACTGTAAACGATGCTCAGCCACTCCATCAGGGGTCAGCAATATCGCAGCAAATCCTACAGTACCTTTCTGTGCTGAACCATCTGTAAACCAAATTTCACTGTCTGGTGGCATGTCAGCGGGGGATACCATAAAGGATAAAACTTCCTCATAAGATGAATCAGGAACTGGTGTATAAACATCTACTGCTGTCTGTAGCCAACTAAGTGGACAGGTGGAGGCAGTGAGAGGACGAAAGATCACTCCACTATTCAGAATAGAAGCACAAGCTTGCTGCAGCTTAGATGGGGACAAATGTAGTGTATCTTTGTTCAGAATAGCCTTCAATTCAATGGACTGATAGAGAATCAAGGTCGTAGGAGTGAAAATAGATAAGACTTTCTCTATTGCTGCTGCCACTGCAATAACTAATTTTTCAAGGTCAGGCAATGGGAGCTCAGTACATCCAAAAGTACCAGACAAAAATGACAAAGTGGAAACCCTATCCTGAAATAGTATGGCTGCCCACGCCTGGGAACCGGTTACCACCATCAATTGAAAGGGCTTGTGATGATTTGGCAGATGTAAGGCTGGAAGACACTTTAAATCTTCCAAAATAGACTGGAGCACATTTACATGACAAGGATCTAAAGTGATTCTTTCAGAGTTCTTTACCCCACCCTTCAAATAAGGGCGGAAGCAAAGGGTCCGAGAGCTAAAAGCAGGGATCCAATTTCTGCAAAAATTAAGTGTGCCCAAAACAGAGCGAAGTTCTTTCACTGTACTGGGGACTGGTAACTGTAAGCCATGCTGCACTGTCTTATCTCCCACTTCAATAGAACCCTGGCTTAGCTGAAATCCCAAAAAGATGACTGTTGTCTGCACTAATTGTGCCTTCTCGGCATTCAATTTATAGCCTTTGTCCTGTAGCTCGTGTATTAGTTCCTGTGTGAACTTATGCATTTGTTGATAATCCGATCCTGACAGTAAGATATCGTCTACATACTGCAATAAACACATTTCTCCAGGGAGATGTGAATTGAACTCCTGCAAATCTTGTGATAGAATCTGAGAAAAAATACTGGGACTGTTAACATATCCCTGAGGCAATCGCGTCCATTGATAATGCACTTGATCAAAAAGAAATGCCAGCAGGGGCCTCGAGTCAATATCAATTTCTACACTAAAAAAGGCATTTTTTAGATCCAATACTGTGAAATACTTGTACAGCTGTACTGTATTCAATGTGGTGGCCGGATTGGCAACTGCAGGGAATTGGGTTTCCACTACCTGGTTCAAGGCTCGTAAATCATGGACAATCCTCCACTTCCCATTAGGTTTGCTGACCGGAAAGAGCGGGGTATTATATGAGGAAGTACTGTGTTCTATAATGCCATGCAGTTTGAGCTGATCAATTTCTTCTCGTGCACCCTCTATAGCTGCCCGCTGTAAGGGATATTGTGGCAATTTTGGTCCCTGTTTCCCTTGTTTCAGTCTTATGTGGACTGGTGCACCCCGTACTCGGCCGTAAGGGCTGAGTAGATATGTACCAATTTCACTGATTCCTGCAGACTGAAATTCTCCTGCCACTAGGGTAACCTGGGCCTTAACAATTAAATCTCTCCCCATCAAATTAATAGGACAATGAGAGGCATACAGAAAATTGTGATAAAGATCAAATTCTGGCCCCACCACGTGAATTGGATTGGTCACTGGGGTTTTTACTGACTTACCATCAAACCCAGTAGTCATTACACTGTCTCTGCCAATAGTGCTACCTGCAGGCATGGTATTTAGGACAGACAATGTGGCTCCAGTATCAATTAGAAATTTCATCTCTTGGCCATTCAATGTTAATTTTATGTGGGGCTCCTCTGTTCCCAGTGTCATCTGCATATTATAGATGCCTAGTCATTGTCCATCTCCCCTATTACCATAGCCTGCTCTATTTGGGGGCTGCCAGGTAGGATACTGCCGTGGCCTAATAGGTGGAGGTGGGCCTTGGTTATACTCTTTCCGCCCTCGTGATGGAGGGAGAGGGGCACGGCAGGTCCGTTGAAAGTGTCCCTTTTCACCACACTGCCAGCAACAAAAATCTCTCTCTCTTTCCTGTTTTTGTCTGGGGAAGGACCGTGGTCCCTGACCCGAGAGCTGACCACGTCCTTGAACATTCAGAGCATGTGTCACAGGTTTGTGTGCGTCTTCCGAGTCACTGTCAGTGTAACTGTCACCAGAGGACTCGTATAAACGTTCCACACATTCCTCAAATAGTTTTCGTGCAGTTTTAGCCTGCTGCTTTGCTTCCCTAACCTCTTGCTGCAAGGTCTTAATAAGTTTCTTGTCAGCGGAGGATACACTGACTAGTCCTTCCTTTTTTCCTTGATCTATTTCTTTTAACTGTAAGTTAAACAGACGGGCTTGGGCAGCCTTCCGGTCTCTTTCCGGTTTAGATAATTCCTCTTCTGCCTGCCTGACAAAGTGAAAAATATGTGCTTGTTGTTTCTACCATGTTTCTGATTCTAGTGCAACTATATTTTTCAATTTCAACTGGATAGGTAGTGGTAGGGTATTGCACAGAGTTTGGAAAAACATAAGGGCCATATGAGGAGCATTATGGGGTACACCCATTTGTGCTTCCCATAGATCTTGGAACTTAGCCAAATAAGCACTAACATCTTCCCCTACCTCAAATTGCATTGATGTGAGGGGTCCCATACTTCTTTGGGTGGGATATATCTCTTAGTGACTCCCAAATTAAATTACGATAAGGGTTAAATAAAGCCCCATCGTATTGTGGTTCATGGACCAATACCCCATTTATATGTGCATTATTAAACACTTGATTGGCAGCATTATTGCCCAAAATCCGGGCTAATAGTGCTTTTACATCACCAATTGCCAAAGTATACCCTGCTGTCAATCGTTCAAACTTCTGTATCCATGCCCCTGCACCTTGATTTAGGGGAGGGAGTTGTTCTGACAGGTTGGTCATGTCAGTGAAACTCCAGGGAACATATACCTCTGCCCTTCCCTGTCCTTGGTTAACATGTCGCACAGGAAACACCATGTAACCCGGTAACTTTGGGTTATTGGGATCTTGGCCCTCATACTTTTCCCACACTCTTAATCCTGCTTCCATGTATTTATAGTCCCATTGTGGGTCCCCTTCTCCTCCACGAATACACCTACGGGCTAAGTTTAAATCTCTAGTTTCCAGTGATCCTTGTTCTGGCCAAATTCTCATTTGTGGGGCACATGCTGAGGTCCATCCATGTAGGTTGGAACTCCAATGATATACATAAAACCCTTCACCCCCCTCTTCATTAAAAACAAACTCTACAGGGGTTTTCTTAGGCTGAACTGGTTCTTTAGTGCTCTGTACAGGGCAAATACGATAGTCATGTGTGCGGGTCGTTCGAGTCCCAAGATCACACAGACTTTCAGGGCGTCGGCTAGAGTAAGGGAACCATTGACCTGCTGCCCTATCGGTAGATTTATAGTAATCAACGGGTCCACGACCAGGAGGGGTCCCAGACTTAGTTGATAACTGAGCCGGGGTGGTATTGCTCAGAATTTCTGTCGGTTCCTTGGGAAAATAGTCAGGCCCCGACTTGCCCGCCCCAAACTTGGAGGGATTATCCTCTGTTGTGACCTGACAACTGTCGTTAGGGGTAAGATTAGGAGCAGAGGGAATGGGACGCAGGCGGGGTGGAGTGTTACCTCCCGTAGCCCCTAAAACTGATTGTTCATATGATCCTGGGGTCTGAGAATTTATGTCAGGAGTCAAATGTAATTTACCTGTTACTTGAACCCATCCCCTATGTGGTTCCCGGTGGGGGGATGCAGATTGGGATCTCCTAAATGGCTGGGAGTCCTTATGGTGAATTATATCTTCCATTTCCCTATACAGTGGCTTATATAAGGAGGTGTCAATGTAAGGTGCAGAAGGCTCAGCTTGTTTTGTCTTTCCCAGATTCTCTTTTTGTTTTTCTGTCACCTGCTTATCATTAGAGGTTTTCTCAGATTGTTCCCTTTTGGGGTCTGTGTTTATCTGCGGGTCTGAATACCCTATTGCTGCCATGGTACGGTTCACTGTCCTACAATAAGGGGGAGGAGCCTCACTACCGAGGGTACCTGGGTTTGCCTGTTTCATCCACATAGAAATGTATTGCAAATGTTTTAACTGACTAGCATTGGTCTTATGGGACAAAACATAATCCCTAATCCTTGCTAAACAACCACCATCAAAAGACCCCTCCGGTAGCCAGCCAAGAGGGATCCCAGGAGCATTGCTCCACTTTGCCCATTTAAGGCAAACTTTCAAAATTTCCTTTCCTAATATGGGATTATCTCTCATCATCCGTTCAACCGGAGTCATTGGGGAAACCTGATTTATCATTATTCCCTGATTGTCATCTTTCTTTCTTTCTTCTAAACAGAGACATAATTTCTACGTGCCACCTGTTATTTTAAGGATCTCAATATCCAACCTTTTTATCTACAAAGGGAGGTAATGCACGAAATGTCCAGGACACCTTTCAAACAGAGATTCGCTTCGTTCAGACCCAGCCAATCTCCTCGCGGAGGTATGGAACCGTGAGTAAGAACACACACACAGTTCGTATCAGCCGATACGTAGCTCAAACACACACACCATTCAGTCCTGACTAATAGCAGCAAAAATATCTTTACACTTTATCAATACAATAGAACAACAAATAAACAACACTTACCAAGCTTGGTCAAAAATAAGTATACTCACGGCTTTGTCTCACAACAGTCGTCTTCCTAGGGAAAATCAATCACTCACTGCTTCGTCTCCTCCGGTCTTCACTCAGCACCGGGAACACGCCTCCCTCAACCTTTTGAGGGGAATCCAAAAATCTTTAAATTTATATCTTGGTCCTAGAGACCCACCCGTAGGCCAATCCCGGGCGTTCGGCACCAATTTGTACGGCCCTGTTTCGTACAAAAATGGACCACAACCTAATTATTATTATTACTATTATTACCTGAAATGATCAGATCCAAAAAGTCAGTACAGGTGCAATCAGAGTCTCTGTTTATTAGATAACTGATGACCAAATACAGGCAGCAAAGTGGGGAAGAGAGTTCTATCGGGCACTAGGCACCTCAAGAATGCAACTCTCCCCCCTGAATATAGAAAGCATATTACAATTTATACCTTTTTTCCTTCCGCATTTTTTACATACAGCCCCGTCCCCAGAGCTATTCCTTTGTGTTCTCTCCCCCTCCCCTATCTTATTTCCTATTATTACTCTTTGCTCCCCTTAGTTCCTGTTGCAAAATCCCCCTGGCCCCCCTCCTCCCATACTCACCATGATCCAGCTAATCTGCTTTCTTCAGAGCCGGGCCCAGCATATATGTTGGTAGCTTTGTGGTTTCCTGTGTATGCATTTCTTTGCACATAGACCTTACAGGCCTATATCTGATATCCCCTTGCAGGTCCTAGTCTAGACTCTCCAGCCCAAACTGGCCCCTCACAAGGCTCATGATATCTCCTTATATGGTTCTTTCCGGTGCTGGATCTCTTCTTGCAGAGGCCTGTATGCTGGCTCACATGTTATAGCAGCATGACTGTTCTTTTTTGTGAGATTCAGGGTAGCCATTAAGTGATTATGAATCAGGAACATTATTAATCCTTAGCACTTAAAAATTAAAAGCAAATCTATCATACTAAACCCCAAATGTATCATACTTAACCTCTACCTCTACAAGCACTTAAACCCTACACCACTAAGGAGAAAATAGCGTGTTACAAAGTTAACGTGCATATCAGCATTTTTGGTGGGGTCTGCTTGGGAACCTGCCCCCAACGATGTCGCGCGATGATTACAAAGAGCCCTTTTATAGGCACGGTGCACTACCAACTTAGGATACCCACGCTGCTCAAAGTGACCCTGCAGAGCCCGAGCTTTCTGTTTAAAATCAGCCTTGTCCGAGCAATTCCGTCGGAAACGCAAAAACCGAGAGAACGGGAGACCAATCTTTAGCCTCGGAGGATGCATACTTGTATATTGTAAATAAGTAACTCTGTCCGTCGGCTTCCGAAAAACCGTAGTGGCCCATCCATCTGCTGTACACTGCACACAAACATCCAAATAATTAAGTGTATCAGAATGATGCACGGAAGTAAATTTAATGTTGACATCACGAGCATTCAGCCAACCCAAAAATTCTTCTGTCTCAACTGTTCCCTGCCATAACAAGAAAATATCATCAATGAACCTCTTCCACAGCCTAATATGAATGGAATACGGGGACGAAACTAACCACTCCTCTTCAAAAAATCCCATGTAAAAATTTGCTATGGACGGAGCACAAGTCGCGCCCATAGCAACTCCAGAAACTTGTTGATATAGCTCCCCTTGGAACACAAAATAATTCTGAAAAATAGCCAGTCTCGCCAGACTGAGAAGGAAATTGTATTTGGTCCCAAAAATACATAAAAATTTGTATAAACCTCCGGGTAGACCTATAGTGTCTACTCAGGGTAGTGTTCTAGAACCGCTGTCAGTTTTTGTAGACTCTTATTTACGTCCTCTTCTGCCCACAATCCCTTCGTTTTTGAGGGACACCACTCATTTTCTTAAAGTTCTTGAAACTCAGCATCCTTTGACACTTCAATCAGATGTTTGGTTAGTAACATTAGATGTAGTTTCCCTCTACACTAATATCCCACAGGGGGCGGCATTATCAGTAGTGGAGCGAGTTTTAAATCAGCGAGCAGATATGTCTGATTTGAGGAAAGATCCTGTTCTGTTTTGATCCATCATCTATAGTGAGCGATATTTTGAGTTTTTTCAATCTCGCCATGTTATTAGCAAAGGCCGGCAAGTTGCCTTCTACCAGGCAGAGACCACAACCGTGATGTCTCTCCCAACCTAAGGAGCACTACCGCTCCCCTGCCAAGCGGCATCAGCCTCAAATGCCCCGCCGGGTCAGCGAGCGCCAGCTTGCTACCCTGCCACCGGCATGAGGTAGACCACTATCCTTGCGCCCCCCCCCCCCAAAGAAAGCTGTGACCAACACCAAACTTCAAGGGCTTCCTGCCAGTCATCAGCAACAGATCTTGACCAACAGGGGCAAGGTGAACCCCGTCCAAACGGTACAAGCCAATGCACCTGACCTCTGCCCAAGGGTGCAACACCTGCATCCCGCCCATTCGCTGAACCCATCGCCCTATCTGCCTATTGATCTTGACGAGGCCCCGCGACTACGGCCGCTGTGTCCAGCACGCGGGACGCGGAATAATGTCCGACCAAATGATGGCCACACCCGGAAGTAACTCCCGCACCAAACCAATGTCCCTCTGAACAGTTCTGATAAGCTGCCGCAGGACCAGCTCGCCACGTCGTTGCCACCCAAGTGGATCAGGAGCCCAACTGGCTGCTGCCGCTGTGCGATCTTCGCTTGGATGAAGGCCATAAGCTGCCACCACCACATGCCACGTTGTCCCATCCAACAAAGCTGAATTCCGGAATCTGCCAGCCTGAGGTGAAGGCCCAGCGGCCGCGTTGCAGCCCTTCGCTCCGCCCAGTAAACGAAGGAATGGCCGATGATCCACCAGTCTCCGGAGCATGCACCATCTGAAAGGACAAATTGGACTGCCACCAGCAGGCAACTCTGCAATAGGAAGAAAACTGTTAGTGCCCCCCCCCCCCCCACCGTGAGTGCAAATTATCGGCCCTGTACCGTACCCCCAGGCCCAGCGCCGGCCTTTGAAGGGCGAACATATCCCTCGTATGTGCCTGAGCGCCACCTACCAATCCACTGGATAACCCGCCTTTCGAGACCCGCTGCAGCCGCACTTGTGGCCACTCGAATCCGGAATGAGTGCGATGCATAGCTCCGCTCATCATAACCCAAAAACCACAAAGCCAAGCGCAACACAGCCGTGAACTGGAACTGTGTTACTGGCCTGCCGTCCTCATGGATGAAGAAATAGCCCTGCAGACCCGAGCGCCACTACAAATAGTTCCGCAGAGCATGCACCGGACAGGATGGCAAGGGAATGATAGCGCGCAATACCACACAGCCACCTTTGCCCGTTTGATCCGTCTTGGACCGCGGGAGGAAAATGCGCACCTGAGATGCCTCCACCGACACATGCTCAAATTCGAGACCGCCAAACGCGCCCTGCCTTGCAGACCGAGGCACAAGTTCACACACACGAAATGCCCCAAAAAATGCAGTCACAAACAGCGCGTGGAACAGAGCGGACTCGAACCTCGAGGCCGCGATGCGAGGTAACACCTCGCAAATCTGGAGCAAAAGTTCATGGGAGACTGGGAGCCGCCAGTCCCGCGGCCTGGGGTGTGCCCTGGACCAACCCGCCAGCAGGCGCTTAACTAAAAACGATACCCTGGGGTTCCCCCATCCCGCAGCCTTACAAAAGAAAGAGAACCCAGCCACCGCAGATGCGACTGACGAATGGGTCCATCCTTCCTTCTTTGCCCAGAGCACGAATTGTCCTACAAGACCATCAGGAACCCTCCCCGTGTTCCACCCCAGAGCACTCACGAATGAACTCACCTGATGGTATCCTCGCCGATAGAGGACCCAAGTGCCACACGTCACCTAGGCAGACAGCAGTGCCATCAGGTCTGGATCCCAACCTTCCAAAGATGCTCCGGGACCAGCGACGCCCCCTATTCTGTCTCCGGAGCCAACTGCCAAAATTGCGCCCACTGGAAACAGGACAGGGCATCAGCAATGGAATTTTGGAAGCCGGGCACGTACCGCACCCTGGCGGTGACATTCAGGCGGAGACAAGCAAGCATGAAAATCCTCATCAAGGAAGCTACCCTCGGGCACCGAGGCGCCTGCCGGTTGATGACCTCCACCACCGTGGCGTTGTCACACCAGAAAACCACTCGCCGATCCCTCAGCATTCCCGCCGACACGCGGATCCGATGGTGCGGAAGCTGCACCCCCGCCATGGCAAGCGATAACCGCCGCGCAAAGGGACGCCCCATGGGTAATACCCTGCAAGCAAAGTTGAGATGCCCAACTAATGACTGCATGACATGGAGAGTGGTCTTGCTCGACGATCCCACGGAGGCCACCAGCTCCCTGAGTCACTCAACCTTCTGCTCAGGCAAACGCACAACCATACATTCGGTATCAATCTCGATCCCCAAAAAGGTAAGGCGAGTAACGGGCCCGACAGTTTTGCCAGCCGCTACAGGAATACCAAAATTGCCCGCCAAGCACAAAAAAGTCTCCAGCAGGGTGGCACAAGTTTTCACCAGGCCAGGCCCAACAAACAGAAAATCATCCAGGTAATGCACTATGTTAGCAACGCCTGCCTGCCTCTCCAACACCCAGTGCAGAAAAGTACTAAAGGCTTCGAAGTAGGCACAGGAAATCGCACAGCCCATAGGCATGCACTTGTCAAAATAATACTGCGATTCAAAAAAGAAACCTAACAAGGGAAAAGCCGACGGGTGCACTGGCAACTAGCGAAATGCTGATTCGATATCCACCTTCGCCAGCAAAGCGACAGCCCCACACTGCCATACTAAAACCACAGCTGCGTCGAAGGAAGCATAACGCACCGTGCACTGCTCACGAGGAATGTGATCATTCATGGAACCTCCGGTAGGCCAAGACAGGTTGTGTATCAGCCTGAACTTGCCCGGCTCCTTCTTGGGAACCACCCCCAAAGAGGACACCGTAAACGTAGCAAATGGGGGCTCAGAATAAGGCCCAGCAACTCGTCACAGCACGCACTCCTCCGCAATCTTCCTCCGCACAACCTCAGACAATGAGCTCACCGAACCAGCGTTACGTGACCCACCCCCCCACCGGCGAACCTAGACACGGAATCCAAAAACCCTACGAAAAAGCCCCCCAATAACAACCTCCATGCCCCCCCCCCCTGGTTTACACCGCCCGTACTCTAGTAACCACGGGCGCATAGCTTCGATGCTCACGGGCGTAGGAGCCAATGCCTCCAGAGCGCCCTCACTTGCCCCCCGCTGGGGCTCCCGCCACTCTTTTGCGACTACACTTAGTGGCAGCGTGCCCACTCCCACACAGGGAGCAGGTGTGCTTAAATTTGCAGTCAGGGAACGGGCAAGATGATTTGTTGAAACGCCAACAGACGTCTCCGCCCACAGTGCCCCCTCTCGATTGAGACGCCGAGGGTACTGACGCCCGAAAGGACCACGAACCGGCAGTCGTAGTTGAAGGCCCTGCCTTACCCCTGCCTCCTACCCCACCTCTGACACGACTCCGCATAGACATCTGCGTAAGCCATAAATTAATGTCCTTAGTCCCCCACAATAACTGCCTATTCTCTTCCATCATGTTCCCAAACTCATCATATTTTAACCAGGCCCACCCGTCATGCACCTGTGACGCTGCTAAAATGGTGTCACCGTACGCCAGCAGCGCCCCTTACTGGTCTGGGTAATAATGACCCCATACACTGGCTAATCTCAAGAAAGCCCGGGACCAACTGAGGGTGTTGCAGGCGGCCTTCCGCATTCTACCTGCTTTCTCATCTTCCTTTCATTTTTTCTTGCTTTCCCTGAATCGCTTCCTGCCATCCAACAGGCGGAAAATGTCAATATACCTGCGCCGCTTAATCCGATGGTGCAGTTTCCGTGACACACTCTCCCACAACTCAGCGCGGCGCACCATGGAGGTCCCCCCGCCCTCACCCTTCTCACCCGCTGCAACCGCAGAGTCGAGCGAGGAGCCCTCCGATGAGGACGAGGACGAGGAAGATGAGGAAGCCTGCCGACAACGGCGCCCGCACTTGCGCTTCGCCCTCTCCTTCCCACCAACCGCGAGTCCCGCACCTGGGGTTTGGACTCCCCCCTCCATGCTACCCACACCCCCACATACTCACCAGCCTCGCGTGATGGCGATGCCAACGAGGAAAGACTCTGAACCCCAGCCACCGCACTGGTCCGCTCCTCCGCAGAACTTACGAGCCCCACACCACCAGCTCGACCGGGGTCAGCCAAGTCCATTCTGGACGCTGCACTTTGCGGGACCTGGAGTGGACGAGAAGGAGAAAAATCAGCAGGAACTGCCCGCAGAGCGCTTGGTGCAACACTTGGCCCCCCGCCCCAACCCCACACTGAGGAGCCGAGTCCACCAGCATCCCAGGCCGCTGAACCCCCACCTGGGAGGCTCCCCGCCCCCCCAACCCCAGCCCCCATCCAGTCACCCCAGCCCCCGCTCCAATGCCCAAATCTGCCCCATGGACCAGCCCCGAATGCCCACGGACCCGGGGCCCCGAAGAAGCCAGGGTGCAGGAAAGTCCTGCTCCCAAGGCCAGGAGCGTGCACACCGGACGATGGAGGGGGGGAGGACACCCACACAGACTCGCCTGCCATGGTGTCTGGGCAACCGTGATCCTGGGCCAACACTCCCCCCCCAGAACCAACCGCTGACCCTGCTCCACCAACCCCAGCGGAACACTCAGCACCCGGCCCAGCCACCGCTCCACTGGGCACGCCGCCACCTCCCCCCCCGGCAAACAGGGCCCTGTCTCCCCGCACCTCGGGCCCACAGGAGGGACCACATCAGCACTGACCCGAGAGGCCCTACCTGTGTTACTGCCGGCACGCGCCCCCTTGGCCTTCCCCCTTCCGCGCCCCCATCGGACACCCCGAGAGGCCCCCACTGACACCGGACTCCCCTTTGCCACTCCGCCCCTTGTAGGGGCACTGTGCCTGGGCCCTCCTACTCTTTGCCCCCTGGCAACTGCCCCTGTGACCACCGCCCCTTTTTTGGCTGCTTTTTTGCCACACCGACGTGCCATCGCGCACTTTTAAATGGGGGCTCAGAAGCCAAAATGCAGAAAACTCCCACAACCCCTTTAGTTCTCCCCCCAAGCTCCTCTTATTCCCTGTTTTTTTTTATAGGATTATTATGATTATGGAGGGGGGGGGGGGTTATGCTATAAGGTCCACTGCCAAATATAGTAGGCAATTATCCTAAACGCAAAATTGCATTTCTTTTGTATAAGGCCTTCCCCGTGCCTGCCCAGCTCTCAACGAGCCCACCCGCAGCCCGTAACCGGCACCGATGCACCCCGCTGCCAAACGCTAGGGCCCCCCCCCCACGTGCAGCAGTCCCACTACCCGCTCGTACAGGCCGCCCCCCCACCGACCCGCTTGCCGCTCAAAATATTGCCCTGTGGCCGCCCCGCTGAACCGCCGGCCCAAAAGCCTGAAAAAAGCCTGCCCAGCTCTCAAAAATTGCTGAGAAGAGGAGCCCTCCTAACAACACACCTTTTTCTGCGGCGACCACAGTGAAAGAGGGAGATTGCACGCTGGCGATCTCCCTCGCACGCCGCTGCCCCACCCACAACCGGCACCAGCACCAATCATCTGGCCCCACGCCTCGCACATGGGCTGATGGTGCTGGCCTCCCCTGCACGTCCCCCCGCACCCCCCCCCCCATCACCTGAACAGCGCTGCTGCCGCAAGGGATTTCTGGGCCCCGGGAACCCGATTACAAACTGGCCTCGGGACCCTGCCCTGCGGCCCGGCAGCATATACAAAAAATGGTTAAAGCAACTTATTATAAGCTCTATCTTCTTCAGAGAGTAAAACCATACCTATCCTGGAGTAATTTTTGTTCTGTATTATAGGTTTTAGTCCTTTCGCCTTTGTACTATTGTAATAGCCTTTTTTAGACCTTCAAAAGCTACTATGTGTCCTTTACAATCAGTTCAAAATACCGCTGCTTGTCTCTTAACTGGATGCAAACGCTCTAAAGATATTATGCATCAGTTATTTGCCTTGTATTGACTGCCTATTAAATTTTGTGTTTTATACAAAGTGATTATGATTACTTTTAAATGTTTGCATAATGTGGCTCCTGTTAGTTTATCAACTTTGCTTAGGGCATATTGTCCTTCTCGCTCCTTTCAATCTCAGGATGCGCAACTATTGGTTGTTTCCTCTTTTTAAATGATTCATTTTCAGTCCATACGTAAGAGAATTTTTTCTATGACTGCTTCATCTATTTGCAATTCTCTCCCAATTGAGTTACGTGTTGAAGTAAGGTTGACGGTCTTTCAGTGAAAACTGGAATCTATTTATTTAAGCATGCTTTTCCTGGATTTGTTTGACAGGCAAGTGAGATGCTTGGGCACTTAGCTTGTGGTGAGATATTAAAGATTCAGTTTGCGTTTTTACATGATAGTCTTTTTGTTATTGTCGTTTTTAGAGTATATTGATTTATTTCTTGTATTAATTTTATTTTGTATTTATTTATTAGTATGTTCTAATGTATTGTGTATGTTTTTTGTTACCTGCCTCGGGGATTGTGCCGGCTGTAAATCCTTTTAAATAAATACATTTTTGCTGTATATAAACATCATTGCAAAGTTTTAAAAAAATTATATAGGCAGGGAAAATATTGCTTTCTTTATTCTTGAGACAATCACCTGACCAGTGTAATAAGTTAGGGGACCCCCTAATCCCTGGCTAGAGCTCTGAGGCTGTCTCTCCATTTTGGCTGGGGGGGGGGGGGAGAGCAAGGTCATTTCTCGCCTCAGGCAGCAGATTGTCTTGAGCCACCCCATCCCATAAATGTTTTATTACAAAATCTACAGAGAAATTATGCATTGTCCCCATCAAAGTAATCCCCCCAGAGTTAATGAACTTCTGTATTCGCTTCTGCCACATACAGAAGCACTCGGTAAAGTCTTCCTCCTTGAGGTCCCTCAGCTCCCTCGTCACAGTGGCCTTGATCTCTTCTACAGAGGCAAAATTAGTTCCTTTGAGCACTGTCTTCAGCCTGGGGAAGAGCCAGAAGTTGCATGGTGTGAGATCTGGGGAATAAGGAGGGTGGTCGAGAGCTGTGATCTGTTTGTTGGCCAAGAACTGCCTCACACTGAGCGTGGTGTGTGTAGGCACGTTGTCGTGGTGGAGCAACCATGACTTGTCTTTCCACAGAGCCTGCCTGCTGTGCCGAACCCAGTCCTGGATGCGATTGAGAAGATGCAATGTCAAGACCGTGAGTCTTCAAGTGGCACAAATGCTCCAAGACTGGCCGCACCAAACTCATGATGGACCACTCCCTTCTGCTCGAAGAATGCGATCAGCATGACCTTGATCCTCGATTTGAACATGCATACTTTCTTGGGTCTGGGTGACAGTCGAGTCTTCCACTGCAGGCTCTGTCTCTTGCATTCAGGGTCGTACTGGAAGATCCAAATCTCGTCTCCTGTGATGACTCAGCCAATGAACTCTGGATCATCTCCGATCTTCTCTAGCAAGTCTCGACAAACATTGACCTGGTGCTCCTTCTGGTCGTTCGATAAAAGCTTGGGCACCATCTTGGTTCACACCTTCCGCATCCCCAGCTCCTGCACCAAGATGGTCTGCACTGACTCCCTGTTCAGGCTGAGCTCCTCAGCTATCATCCGCATTGTCAATCTGTGATCACTCCGCACCAGCTGGTTCACTGTGTCAATGTTCTCAGCCGTCTTTGTCGTGGAAGGCCGTCCTGACTTGGGGGTCATCCTCCACGTCCTCGCGGCCAGTCTTGAAGCATTTGTGTCACTTGAAGACTCACGGTCTTGACATTGCATCTTCTCCATAAGCATTTTGGAGAAGTTGTAGATGCTCAGCTGGGCCCTTCTCCAACTTAACCAGAAATTTCGAGTTGATTCTTTGCTCTATATTTCTGCCACCTCCAGTTGCATGACAAAGCGATGGAGCAGTGTGCTACAAAAAGACTTTAAAAAGAAAAACAGAGTGAGAGAGATGAAAAATATTATAGCAGAATAGTGGCGAGATGCTGCACAACACAGTGACATAAGCGGTTAGCCAACTGGCTTTGAGTCATGGGGGTGGCTGCCACAGTCTCTTTTCTTTTTTGTCACACCTCATATGCTCAGTTTCGTCACATGCTGAATTAATGGCATGAAAATGTGATTCACAGAATTAGTAAAGTATATTATATACATTGTACTTTTTCTGTCAAATTGTGTTTCTGCTGTTGTATGGGAACTGATAAAAAATTCAAAAATATATTTGGCATATATTGGGTGGTGAAACTGAATTACATATTAACATAATGGATGAAGAGGGGGCATAGCAAGAGAGGGGTGTAGCAAGGAAGGATTGTGGTAAGAGGTGTGGCATGGGAGTGCCATGGGGTGAGGCAGGTGTTGGGTTTTTCTCTTCCAAAAAGTTGCCAACCCTAATTTAGATTTAAATTAAAAGCTCTCTGCTGGTACTAGGTCCTGATAATCAGGTTCCTATGTTTAACTCTATGCTATCAGCCACTTTGAGATGACTGCTCCTTCTTTCAGTGTTTTGCTACCTGCTTTGGCAAGCAATTCCTAACAACCTGAATTGGGGAGAAACTGAATCTGAAGCAGCTGGGAGATACTACCAGCCTATCACCATCGACAAGTCTTCAAGTACTTTTCAAAATTCCATTACCGTACTTGTTTGGAGGTTCTAGCAAGGGAGAATGGTATTTTTATCAGAAGGGATGAACATGGGGGGGCGGAGCCTGATGTCCAGCGGGATGGTCGCATAACGCTGAGGCTCCCGAGAGGCCTACTCAGAATCCTGAATTAACACCGTACATACTTGGAACTTCTACTCTGATCTTGCCGGGGCACATTGGTGAGATGGCGGGGACCAAACCCACGCGCCTGGAATTTGGATCTCCAGCGGCTTCTCACGGCAAACGTTCCAAAACTGAACCTCCGTCCCCGCAGAAGGGGCTGGCCTTGTGCGAGGGCCCCGAAATGCAGCAGGAAATCCTCGCAGAGATTAGAGGGGTCAAAGACCTCGTGCAGTCAAACGGTGAAGCACTCCGAGCGCTGCGGGAAGATTTTGGTGTGCTGCAAAGCAAGCTAGAAGGGCTTTCTTCGCGTCAGGACAAAATGGAGAGCATATTGGACTCCCATGCGGCCCGGTTGTCCAAACTCGACAAAGTTGAACGTCAGGTGCGGGCCTTGCAGAAAGAAGTGGAAGATGGCAATAATAGAGCGCGCCGCAACAACATACGACTCGTGGGCATACCGGAGGGAGCGGAATCGGGAGACATGAAAGAGTTTCTATGCAAAATCCTCCCTTCCCTGCTCCACATCACCTTTCCCAAAGATTTGGAGATCGATCGCGCTCATCGTGTACCCACAAGCATAACGCTCAACAGGAAGACCCCGCGGCCTATCATTTTTCGACTTTTGAGATATCAACACGTTGAGCAAATTCTAAATGCCTCTCGGGCAAAGGGCCATATGGAGTTTGAGAGCCACAAGATCTCCTTCTATCCCGACTTGGCTAAACCCACGGTCGACCGCCGAAAGCGCTTTCTGGAATTCCGGCCGAGGCTTCAACAACTACAAGCACGCTATGGCCTGATGTACCCGGCCAAGCTCCGAGTCACGCTTCACAATCAGACAAGAACATTTGAGGACCCTGATCTACTAGCGGAGTTTTTGGATTCCAAAGAAGCCGACTTGATGCGCTGACTTCCAGAATATTCCTGCAAGTATTCTCATATCCGCTGTACCTGCCATATTGGATCTGCCGCAGCCCAGCAAAGAGTCTGGCGAGGGCAGTTTGTTGCCTTACTTTTGATGATATCTGTGACCCGACTCCATCTACCCACAGTAGCCTCGATGAGTATCAGAGACAGTGTTAATTATGGACTCTGGTGTTTCTTTTCTTTTTTTTCATGTCTTTCTATTCCTCTCTAGGGCCTCCTCCCGCAGACATATGGTCGCCATATTCTTTGGGGGTTTTGCTTCTTCTCTAAGATACTTTGGTACATACTTTTCAATATGGGGTGTATTAGCCAGAATACTCGGTGATTATGTCATTGTTGCACAGATTCTGATTATGTTGTATGTTTTCAAGCGCCCTTACCTAAAATGTCTATTACTGATTGATGGCACCATGTAAGATTTTCTCATTGAACGTAAAAGGAATTAATAATCCGATAAAACGGAAGAAAATCCTAAGCTACCTAAGTCAGGAAGCTGCGGATCTGATTTTTCTCCAAGAAACGCATTTAAATTCGAAGGAAACTCTTAAACTCAATATTAAACCTTACATGGTGGCCGCCTATTCCCCAGCCGTTTCTAAGAAATGTGGGGTTGCCATACTGGTTAGGAAATCTTTGCATGCTACTATTCTTGCGACTAGCTCTGATACAGAAGGTAGATGGTCCAGAGTTCACCTCAAGATAGGTAGCCTTGAAGTTACATGTATATGCCTTTACGCTCCTAATGTGGATGACCCTGCCTTTTTTGCTACCATTGCTCAGGTTGCGCAGGCCTCTGCAAATACTTCATTGATAATTGGGGGGGATTTCAATCTAGTCCTTGATCCCCTGATTGACAAACAGCCGCCTAGGACAAGTGGTCCCCCCAAGAGTCACACCACGCTTACCTCCCTGATCAAAGATCTTGCTTTAGTTGATCTATGGAGGTTATTACACCCCAATGAGCTTGACTTCACCTTCTTCTCTTCCCCTCATAAATCCCAGTCTCGCATAGACTTCTTTCTAATATCAAAACTGTTAGTTCCTCAGGTGGACACTGCAAAGATTCACTCCCAACATATTTCAGATCATGCTGCCATTTCCTTTCAATTACACACTACTGCACCCCAAGGGAATTCGGGGGCCTGGTTCTTTGATAGAGCCCTGTTAACTCAGCCAGAGTTCCAGTTAGAAATTCGAGCAGCTATACAGGATTACTTCCATTTTAATATACCCCAGGATACTGCGAATTGGGCTTGGTGGAAGGGCTTCAAAGCGGCCATTCGAGCAACGATCACTAGCTATCAAATCCGCCTGCGGAAACAACGCAAACAGCAGCTACTCATACTAGACCAACAAATAAAAGCAGGCGAACGAGTTCTAACTTCACGTACTGATCCATGTGTATTAATTCGATTACAGCGTCTCCGTTTTCAATATAATTCAATCCTCTCAACTGCAGCTTCTAAGAGTATTGAGCTTCAGCGAGGGACATATTATCGTGAAAATAACCGAGCCGGTCGACTCTTAGCCAACGCCTTGAAAGGTCAAAAAGAAGCCAAACGTGTAGCGGCCCTTCGAGCTCCACAGGGAGGGGGCATAGTGACCACAGACTCCGACATTGTAGAGCTCTTTCGGGATTTCTATACCCGCCTATATCAATCTGAATGTGAGTTCTCGTCAGAGACATTCGAGCGATTGCTTTCTGGCATTCAGCGGCCGACTCTCTCTGAAGATGATAGGGATGCGATGGATGAACCCTTTTCTACTTCAGAGATCCAATCTGCCCTAAAACGAACAGCCTCGGGCCGTGCCGCAGGGCCCGATGGTCTCCCGACCGAATTCTACAGAACGTTCAGTGCAGATTTAGTTCCCTATTTAAAACTCTATTTTACTGCCCTTGCGGTAGATACATCCTCTTTGGGATCCTTTTCTGCAGCTAATGTGGTAGTATTTGAGAAAGAAGGCAGAGACCCGCTACTAACCGCCAACTACCGTCCCATCTCCCTACTTAATGCCGATTATAAGATCTTTGCAACGATCTTGGCCACTCGGCTATCTGACAGGATGGCCACCCTAATTCACCCCGACCAATGCGGTTTTATACCCGGCAGATCAACTGCTGACAATGCTCGGACCTTGTGCCATGTGCTATCCAGTGCTGCCAATCTAGATCATCCATGGGTGGGTCTTTCCCTGGATGCCGAAAAAGCCTTTGACCGCCTAGAATGGCCCTTCTTATTTGCAGTTCTCCGATGGTATGGCTTTGGGGAGGGCTTCCTCCGATATCTCCAAGTCATGTATACTCAACCCGTCGCCAGTATTTATGTAAATGCCATCAAGTCTCAGCCATTTAATCTCCAAAGAGGCACGCGTCAAGGTTGCCCCCTATCACCAATGCTCTTTGATCTAGCTCTCGAACCCCTAGCCCTCCTTATTAGACAGTCCGCACGTATTCGAGGTGTCCCCTTCAGTCATAGGGAGATTAAACTCTCTGCATATGCAGATGACCTTATGCTCTTCGTATCCCTCGATTCGGTTCCAGCTGTCTTGGATCTGATTGGCGGATACTCACAATTATCGGGCTATAAAATTAACTGGACCAAATCTGTAGCATTCCCACTGAACCGCTGGGTACATGAGGCTGACATGCAGGCCTTTCCCTTCCTTTGGCAATCCCGCATGGTGAAGTATCTCGGGGTCCATTACTGTTCTCCTTTAGAAGACACTATCAGTTTTAATGCCAAAGAGATAGTCTCCAAAGTCCGTGAGCTCACGAATCGTTGGTCTCCCTTATCTCTTACATGGTGGGGCCGCTTAGAAACTGTGAAAATGATGATAGTCCCCAAAGTGAACTACATTTTAGAAATGCTGCCATGCTTACTCCCGCTACATACTTATAAAGATATTGAGGGCCTTCTCGTCCGTTATCTCTGGCAGGGCAAGCCACCAAGGATAGCTAAACAAAAACTACAGTCTGCAAAGGAAAGAGGGGGTACCAGATTTCCTGATTTTCTTAGATATCATCAAGCCTTCCTACTTAAGCAAGGTGCCCGATGGCTCGATGCCTCAACAGACAGCAGACCAGTTTGGCTTGACATAGAAGAGGAGCTTAGTAGCCCAATTCCGTTGACCCATCTCCCCGGTATGTCCTATCAAGTAGACACCCGCCATCCACCAATGATTGTCGATACTCTTGCGGCCTTTAACACTCTCATTCTATCACTGGGCCCGAACGTATGTCCTCAGGACGGACTCCCGCTATGGAATAACCCCAGAATTCAAGTCCTAAATAGAACGATAGCATGGAAACCCTGGTACTCAAGGGGGATCTGGACACCCCAACAGCTTTTCTCTGCAGCTCGTTGGAAAACCTTTTCTGATTTACAAAAGGAATTTGCGTTACCAGCGAAACACTACTTTCAATTGATGCAGCTTCAACACTGCCTCAAAAGTGCTCGAATCATGCCGCCCTCTGCCCCTACTGAGGACGGGCTATTAGAGATAGTTCACTCTATTAGTAGTACACATGGGGTAGCCTCTAACTTTTATAAAATATTATGTCAGGGTTCAGACACGGCCACTTTTAGAGCCCAACAAGCCTGGGAGCGCGAACTGCAAACCACTTTAACCCCTGTGCAATGGAGCGTTTTCTGGAGCAAAGTAGTGCGGGTTTCCCGGTCTGCCTCTGTTACCCAAACTCTCTTCTTTTTTGCACACAGATGCTTTTATACCCCAGAAAAAATAGCCAAATGGAACACAAATGCTAGGGACCAGTGTTGGTCTTGCCATACTGCTGTGGGAACCTTCGCTCATGTTATTTATGAATGTCCTCAACTACAGGTTTATTGGGGGCGGGTCTGGGGTCGTATTCAATTTATCTTACACCTTCACGAACCTCTCTCTTGGAAGATCGTGGGACTCCGCTCTGTGGCGGAGGTCCCCTCTCTTCCTAAGAAGGGTCGCTTTCTCCTTGATTTCATGCTGGGTATAGCCATATGCTTAATCACGAGGAATTGGAAGGATAGCTCTCGACTTACTGTCAATGAATGGTGGAACCTCGTCTGCTTATATAGTAAATATGAGCAGATACCTCGGAGAGCTATTCCCCATGCCCAACCTCACTCTCACTTGTCTAAATGGCAGATGCTTAATGATTATGTACAATCTGCTCATTGCTCCAACATGCCTGTATAATGTGCACTCATCATTTTTCAGATCACCGTTAGGTTTTGTAACACAATAATGTAAGTACACGCCCGTTTCGGGAATGATTAGTTTTCTAGAGAAGAAGCAGGGGGGAGGGGGGTGGCAGGGGTTTACTTTGGTGCATGTATTACACGTTATGTATCTGTCTTTTAGCTGTATGTCTTCCTTTTCCTTTGTTGTTATAAAATGAAAATAAAGAATTTAAAAAAAAGAAGGGATGAACATATTGTGCTGACAGATGAAGGGGGAGACCCGCCAAGCTAACCTGATAGCCAAATCAATCCTAGGTATAATGGAGTGACAGATTGACTTCACATCTACCATCTTCCATTACTTGTCAACCCTTGATCTTCAGCCACAAATATAGACCTTTCATTCTAGGAGTTTTCCAGCCTATCTTTGTGCTGTGTTGGCCTTTCTCAGCTCTTCTGGGCTGTCACTGCCAGTGCTGCAGCCCCACTTCCCCACTTTGCCATGATGTGTATTTAAATCTTCAGAATATCATCAAAATAGTTCATGAATGCTTCTTCCACCAAAGTCCTCAGTGTCAGTACTCTAACTTGAAGGCACACAGTTTAGCTGAACTCACTCCTATGGCCTGGGCCTGGGCCAGCTCTTCAGCTGTTGTTTTCACTCTGTTCATGTATTTAAGGGTCTTTCAGCCGATTTGGGTGTTGTACAGGTCTTCTTCACATATTTAAGGTATTGCAGCCGATCTGGGTGCTGTGTTGGTCCACTTGGCATGTTATTGTGTCTTATAAACAATCAAGGTGTTGTACTGGTCCTCCTAGCATAATTTTCAGTTCATTTCATCTATTAGATACTTTACCTACCTTTACAAAAAGCCTAAACTTTACTATAAAACAGACATTATAAAAACATAATCTTAAAACAAATTAAATAACAACATAAACATCAATGAGATCATAGCAACATCAAGCTATCACAAAGAACTTTAGTGATCCTGGGGAAATAAAATCCCATAAGATTGTCAATAAGATGAATGGTTAATGGAAAACCATTCTACATGAATGGCAATGAATATGAAAGTGCCCTGGCCTGCATTCTTGTAAACTGTAAACTGTTCCATGTAAGATGTTGTTATTTTATAAACCGTGCTGATCATGAATAGTGTGGTATAAAACCAAATAAATAAATAAATTCTTATTGAACAAAACTAATTTGCCCCAGGGAGCTTACAGTAAACAATCAAGTACCTTGAGAACAAGTAACCTGAGAAAGGGTATGTTCCTGCAGATGGACTGACAAATATTTAGGGCACAACTGATAGAAAATCCTAAAAGCCACAGTTAATAACTTAAACTTAATATGATGAGCAATGGGTAACCAATGAAGAGGTTCCAATATGGGAGTAACATGATCCCTAGGTCCATCTCCCACCAGGAGCTTGGTGGCTGCATTCTGGACCTCTGTAGGAAGTCCGGAATAGAGATCATTACAATCTAACCTGGTAAGAATCAGCAACTGCAGCTGATCTTGATGGTGTGCTGGTCCTCTCGGCATGTTTAAGGCATTTCAGGTGATATGGATGTTCTGCTGGTCCTCCTGGCATAATTTAGGACCTTGCAACCAATCTGGGTGCTCTGCTGATCTCTTGGACATTTTACCCCTCTCGAAGTGCCTAGGTTTACTTCCACTAATTGTGGTGTTGCTTTGCCCTCTTTTACTCTCTTGAGGTGTTCATTTTGCTCTTTGTACTACTTTGACTACTGTGCCCTTCTGATAGTGGTTTCTAGTTAATGTACACTTTTACTCTCTTCTGGTGCCCCTGGGTGGGGGGGGGGGGGAGGGGGAAGGAATCCATTTTTGATGCCTTGTAGTGCTGGTAGAAATACCTACCTTCAGGTTCCAAGTTGGTTTGATTGAAAATAGATGGAAAGCCCCACTGTTCCATTGCAAACTAGCTTCCCCATAGACTTTATTGGGGACGAATGGGATGAATGCATGATTGCTTCGGTTTCAGAAGACTAAGAAATGGATGTATTCTGATGAACAAAAATGAGCCCAAAATCTTTGCTATACATGTGCTTAATATACACAGATTGTGGGCATACACACATGAATGTCCCAGAAAGTAATTCTGTATAGAACCTCCTGTTTTATAAAATAGACTGTAATTCCGGCGGAGGATATAAATCCTACTGCAGCTGAGGGTATCTCAATATTCTCTAAATGAATCTGGTTATATGCATCAGAAAATGTGTACTTGTACCCGAAAAACATTTGAAGCTGCAGATCATGGCCATACCTAGGATATGCCATTGCTCCCCATGGACCTGCCAGCACACTGCCCTGGATAGCCATGGATTTCTCACAGATTTCCATGAAAGTATCTAGCGTTTCAATAATCTGTATGTATTATACTTCACTGAGTAAAGCAAGGAGGGGGGCCCATTAACCTTCATATTTAAAGAAGCACAGTATAACCACTGCCACTGTGGAGATATGTGATCTTTTGTGATTTGGCTGGTCCTGTACCACTAAAATACTTCTTTATACGGCAATTATTTTGGTATTCTTATTGTAAAGAACTTATAGATTGTTTGTTAGGTGATATATCTAGCATGACAATAAATAAATAATTCAGTTTTTCTTGACCCTATTGTATTTGCTACATATTTCCTAACCTCTCAGCTTAATGCCAGTGCAATTCCCCGTTTCTAAGTTTACAGCTAGCTCCTGCTCTGTCCTACTAGTTTTCCAGTGAAATAAGTACGTCTTTAATATCTGTTGCAATCGTGTGTAAATCTGATTAGAGACAGCTAGCAAGGACATCTTGAAATTGTTTGCTACTCCTCCATGCATATTGATGTCTCATTTACTAGAGTTATTAAAGAAGAAATAGATTTTGTTCCTATTCTTTTAACTTAGCAGTCATAAATTTCCTTGAAGTAAGCTGTTTCCTGGTGCTTTATGAGTAAGTCAATGCGATTATTGTAATGATTATCCACAACGCCATCCCACGTTTTTCATTGCCTTGTCACTTACTCCTATTTATTCTTCGGAGAAAGAAAGATTTTTCTCTTCGACTGAGTTGCCTGTTTTGAAGAAAAGTGCACTAATTATGTACACTCAGACTTCAAAGAAGGCTTCTTGAGGCACATTTAAACAAGCAACTCTAATGACAATAGCAGATGTAATTTGGAATCTTATGATTTTAATATTAATCAGTGTTATACGAAAGGGACAGTGAAGTATCATGGCCAGTAGAGGACACATAGTGGAGCTGTATAGAAAGTATGCATAGAATAATGCATAGGGGAATATTCTGCAAATTCCCCTATGCATTATTCTGCAAATTCTGCAAATTCTTCAGCAAATTCTTTTGAAAGTTTCTCCAGTTTTCCCAATAGGAGGAGCAGAATCTGCCCATTCTGACATACTGTAGTTCTACTGTATTATAAGGATTTCTGTAGTGCTGTCAGCTGCTCACAGTGCTTTACAGGCACACATCATAGAATGTCTGCTGCCTGCCCCTGACCCTTGCCAAGGTGTGGAACTGAGCAGTTTGTAGAGTGTTTTAGGAGTGGCAAGGAATGAGCCTTTTGTTTAAGGCAGAGAAACATTCCTTGCAGAACCTCATGCCTTTGCTATGCTAAGTTGCTCTATAGACTGCAAGATTGAGCTTCTAGGGCATCCTGTTCTCAGGAAGGGCGACAAAAAGCAGGCATATTCATTTTAGGAAAGGATTGTACTTCCATAGCATGCAGTGCTGCAGATAAGGTATCATCTGTAAGTTCTGAAATGTTTCTTCTGCATACATGCCAGCCTTCCCTAATATACAGTACGTACACCTTAGTTTATTTAAAATTAAGTGTTTTTTTTCCAGCAGGCTGAAAGATTTCTGTGTGTTTTTGTATTCTCTTTTTTCGTTACCCAATAATTCCGATAGACTATGCAGGACCATATCAAGCTAGAAATGTGCCCTGTGCAACTAAAGAATCTGGTCCCCCCCCCCCACCCCCACCAGCTATGTTCAGTAACTCACTCTTTTTTGAGCTTCCTGGAAGCCCAGTGATGGTATCAGCACCCCCTCCTGTGTCTGTGCGCTATGCGACCGCTCGCGCAGCCATTGGTATGGCCCTGAGACTATGCATACTGTATTTAAATGAGGACAATGTGATGAGTGAAGTTTGGCCAAACAAGTTTAGCTATCTTCCCTATTTTCAGCTGACAGAACTGCTATTTGCTTTCCAAGTTTGTGGAATAGCCTATCGGTGGAACTGTGTTTGATAAGAGACTACCATCAATTCCGTAAGTCATCTAAAGGCTGATTTTCCCCCTGGCTCTGTCATTGCTTCTTAATAAAATGTGTATCAACCATGAAAGCACATTTTAGACAGTTTGTTGAGCTTGGAATTGAGACATCGAGGTCTTGCCATCCACAGTTCCGGCAATATTTTAGAAAAGGCTCTTCTAAACATGGAGCTTGCTGTAAATTAATGCAGAGTGCATGTGTATTTGCCAATAGGTGGAGCTATTTTGCAAATCTACATCTGGAAAAACTTAGCAGGGTAAACTCGTCAACTTCCACATGTAGGTGCCAGAATGTACACATGTATGTCAGTCATTTTGCAAACCTATACATATAAATGCCACCAATTTACTACAGTTATTACCATCTTTATCTAATTTTAAATTGCAGGGGAAATAAACATCAAAGGCCCAGTTAGCATCGGAGCATGTTAGGGGTGTTGCGGAGTGGAGCGGGGGCGGAGGAAAGGGTTAATCGGGTAGCACCGATTTTCCTCGCCTATCTTTCAGGTGCAGGAGCTAAGAGGGTAGCATCAAAAATCGGTACTACCCAGCTAGCTCCTGTGGTTCCGGGTTGTGCAGCAAGACTCCGATTTTCAATGCCAGGGCCGCATATGGCACAAGTGTGGAGGGCTCAGCGTCGACACGGCTCATAGCACCGCCCAGCTGAAAATCAGGCGCCAAGGGATTAAGGAGAATAACTTCTTAATCCCTCCTATGAAGGACTGGCCGAAACAAAACATAAACATGCCGGGGAACAGCTGAAATCCTGTGTACAATTGAAGTCATATGGATGCATTCCTTATATAAAATGTGAAATACATATGTAGATTTATTTTACCCATTAGGCCATGCCCTAACCTTGGCCCTGACATGCTCCCTTGCAATTTCTATGTACTAAAGATATCCATGTGTAAATTCAGTTCTTTCTAAAATCACCATTTACATGGGGATGCCATTTCCACATGTAAATGTTGGAATTTCCACGTGGAAATTACGAATAATGCTTCTAAAATAACTCCAACAAAAAATCAGATAAAAAAAAATAGGACTAACAAAATGACTATAACAACACAAAACATATATATAGTGTTAAATGTAGGAATGTCTGTCAAATCAGGGGACAAACAACCCCATCATAAAAACGAACGTCTCCCTTTAATCTTTTTATTTAATACAAATTCCAACAACAGTCTAAATGAAAACAGAGCAGACCCATAGAGCCACTTAGCCAAGCTTACAAATGCATAATTGGCCAAAAAGACCTAAAAAAAGACTTAGGGGCATGTTTACTAAACATTCCTAACGTGCGGGGCCGTGCTAGTGTGCCTGTGCCATATAAGGAGTGGGCGGTTCAGGCAGAAAATAGAAAAAAAATGGTAGTAAGCAACCGGACGTGTGTGCGTCGCGCTAATGTGCGGGGGTCGACATTAGCGCGTGGAAAGGCAAAGTGGCGCGCTGCTGAGTATACAAAACAACAGAGCCGTGGTACAACGGTGAAGACACTGACCAATGGTGCAGGGGCCATGGGTTCAATCCCCCAGTGTGCACAACGACAAAGGTCAGCTGAGGCAGTAACTGTAATGATTAACATTGATTTAGGAGGCAAATTAATTTGGAACGGCATAAGGCGGCGCACAGTTATTTTTGGGCGGCAGAAGGCGGCGCACAGTGCTTTTTGGACGGCATAAGGCGGCGCACAGTTATTTCTGGGCAGCAGAAGGCGGCGCACTGGTCCCCTTGGGCGGCAGAAGGCGGCGCGCTGATAGGCACAAGGCGGCGCGCTGATGCACAAGCACAGGAACAGAGCCACAGCACAATGGTTAAAACACTGACCAATGGTGCAGGGATCAGGGGTTCAACTCCTCACAATGCCCAGTGAAAAATGCCTGCTGAGGCAGTATGTATTATGTTGTGGAGTGCTGTAGGAGGCTGTATAATTTTATTTTGTTATCACTACTAGCAAACGCACTCTCCCAGCATGTTAACATACGGCGGCCCATAAGGCACATGTTACAGTGCACTGTTCGCCAAGGCACCCTTGAATGACCCCTATAGGGCAGCATGTATGTTGTGACACAGGATAATGTATAGTGCACCCTATAGGGATGGCAACCATAAGGTGGCCTACAGGGCGCCCTATGAAGCACCCTCAGAGGCACCTAATGGGTATAGTAAGCTGAGGGTGGTCTTGCCGGCATAGACATATGTACAGTAAATAAAAATAAAGCTGTGGAAAGCACTACCAAAGGGCCCCACTGTGGGTTTGAACCCATGACCTCTGGCTGCATAGGCAGTGATGTAACCATTGCGCTACAGCTCCATAGCTGTAAGTAGGCCCCTGGCTGGCTGCAGATAGCCTACACGTCACCTCACAGACAGTCTGCTGGTGTCAACAGGATAGGGTTAGGCCACCCGTACCCATGATGCACTGCACATGCAAATTAGCTGTCCGCAGATGGACACAAGATGGGGAATGCACCCCCACAGCACCTCGGCCCTGTTGGGGGAAGTGACCGGGTGCACCCACACAGCACCTTGGCCTAGTAGGGGGCACTGACCGGGTGTTTTACTGGCACAGAGTAGCCACACACCGTTACATCATGCGGGTACTGTGCTCACCCTGAGTGTGCAATGAGGTGGCCAGGACCAGGTCAACAACACCTGCCATGGCTGATGGAGGCCAAGCGGGCGTTCCAAAGCAGTGTTAATGTGTAAGATAGCTAGTTTCTGCACAAACACCATGGATATCCCTGTCTGCCACCATCAGGCACCCCCCCCCCCCCCCCGTGGCAAACATGGTCCCCATCAAGGGATCCACACTCTACCTCCCTGCAAAGGTGGCAGTAGAGGGAAACATCAACCCCAGTCCTGCTGAGGAACACCACCACCCCCCCAGGCAGGCAGCTCCATACACAACCATAACACAATAGCAGACAGACATATGCCCAGGGTATGGTAAGCTGCACTCCACCACCAGATATTCCCCTGCAGCAAGCCAACAGCCACTGCACCCTGCAAGCCATTATAGCAAGACATTTACCAGCTACAAACAGTCTGCTGGTTAGTCCATAGTGCATGTTCCCAATGGAGATGCATGCACCCAGAACTGGGCTGTCTGCATACAAAGCAAGCAGATAGATCAGTGACTGGGCCCCAAAGAGAAACCCATACCTATCACATGAGAGAACTACTATACAGCACTATGGGGGGGCCTAGCCATGCTGTGGTCACTGCACAGTCAGGGTGAGCGTGATCCCCCAGAAGGATATGCTTTGGCCACCCTGTCTGTGTAGGTGGTGGTCGGACACTACAATATCCCAGCCAATGTCCCTGCCAGGGCCCTATGCCCAGTGCAGATGCATTCTGGCCACGCCACCCTGCCCTGGCTATACCCATGGTACCTTGCACCTCATTATGCACATTGACTGGCCAATACTGGCAACAGTGCTGGCAGTGCGGGCTGTTGAAGGGGCTTGCAGCCAACACCCACTGTATAGACAGACACACACTTCCACACCTCTGCCATCATGGTGCTACGATTGAGGGGGTAAGTAGCCTTGCCCACCAAACCGGTCCTGAGCACGGCAAGGCATGGATATGGTACGCATTACAGCTGGTGGTCACTCCCCAGGGTGGTAAGCACCGTCAGAGGCCAGGCCTGGAGCATGCCCCGCAAACACCTAACAGATTGTTTGGATGGGGTCAACTAGCAGTATGTACGTAACGTATGGATAACTGCCTGCCTGTGCTCCTAGCAAACGTCTCCGAGCTGTGTACCGTATACCTCAGGTGTAGGGTGACATTGGTAAGTTATGCAAGTGCTCGTTTTGGGTGCTGCATGCACGGTCCAATGTTCTGCCTTTCCAGGAGACATTGGCCAATGGGGCCTGTGGGTGTGGGTGTGTCTGCCCTTGATGGCTGCTGCTTTACGGCACAGATTCCCAACTCCAGTCCAGGTTTGCATCACACTGTTCGGGTTTTCCTGCTATCCCTCATGAATATGCATGGACTACATCTACATGCCATGGGGGTGGTGCATAGATATACAGCACAGGCATTTGTATGAGTGTCAGCATGGAACCTGACTGGTGTGTGGCCCACCAGGACTGCATTTGGGTGATTCTGCTCTAGGTACTGCCCCTGTTCATGGTGTCTGTGCTCAGTGGGGTAAAAGATAGATGTCTTACCATTGCATATGTCCCCGCCATGAAAGGTGTGTCCTTACTATCACTGTTTAGTTGTGGGAAAAATATGTGGGCAGGATTGGCAGTAGCCCCAGCTGGGCTTTGAACCTGTGACCTTCTGTTCTTGTATGCACTGTCTGTGTGCACTGCACCACTGTGTAGCCACAGATTGGTTGGATTCCCTGGACTGTCCATGACTGTGGATCCGGCAGGACCTGTCTGTTGCAGTGGACTGTGCCAGCCTGCACATGGCTAGGCCTCTGTCTTCTGTGGTTAGCAGCCACTGCCCCCTGCACCACATGTACTTGTCCGCCAACATGCTGGCATGAACTTCTCTCAGAAAAAGCAGTTGACCTGATTGCAAAGTGGCAGTATGGGACTGCATTTGGGGGACTTGGCTGTAGGTAATGCCCATTGTTGTGGTGTGTGTGCGGTGTTGGGTAAAATATGGGTGTTTTCCCCATGCATACAGGGGTGTCTGCGCTATCTTTATTTAGTGGTGGGTAAAATATAGGGACTGGGCTGGCAGGTGCCCCAGCTGGGTTTTGAACCTCTGCCCTCTGGTCCTAGAGGTAATGACTCTGTCCGCTGTACCACACTTTGGCCACAGAGATAGTGCAGCCCCTGGAGGCAGTAAGCCTGGCAGGATGGAGTCACAAACCCTGCTCTACGCAATTCTACTGTGGGCATATGCACCCTGTCTGGTGACAAACGTGCACATAAACCCCGGAAATGACCACGGGAAATGTGGGACAAAATATCACCACGCTGGGCAACAGTGATATTAATGGGCAACCATAGCAAACACTCCCAGGAAAGCTCCAAAACGTGGAAATGTTTTTTGGAAGAGTCTCCTCTCAGTAGACCCTTCCAAAATTCATTTCTTTTTTCTGGAGCTTTGCTGGGTGTGATTTCTGTATTTGCCCATCACTATAACTGTTCCCCAGCTGAATTACTATTTTTAATAGTTCTGTTGTGGTCATTTTCTATTTTTATTTTCACTTTTGTGCTGTGCACATATATCACACTGCTCACGTTTTGCTGGTTTCCCCGGTTTTCCTGTACATTGCTGACGGAAATGGTTTCTCTTCCCTTTAAATGCTTTCTACCGCGAGTGTAGGGGCATGTTTACTAAAGTCCGCAAATCTGCGCGCCGCAAAATAGCGCACGGCAACGCGGCATTTAAACGCACAGAAACGCGTTTAAACGCCCCGCACACGTGCGTTTCACCCCCGCACAGGTACGCGGCACACTAACGGGCCCCGTACAAGTGCGGGCCCGCAAATGTCCGATAGAGGCATGGAACGGCTAAAAGAGGGCGGAGGAAGGCTCCGGAGGGGCGTAGGGACGGGGTCAATGGGTGGAGAGTGGGAGGGGAGAGGCTCCTCGCACAGTATCGGGCCCGAATTTCCATGTAAATATTAGCGCGAGTGAAACCCTCGCGGTAGAGGGCATTTAAAGGGAAGAGAAACCATTTCCATCAGCAATGTACAGGAGCACCGGTGAAACCTAAAAAACGTGAGCAGTGTGATATATGTGCACAGAACAAAATTGCAAATAGAACGTGAAAATGACCACAACAAAACTATTATAAATAGTAATCCAGCTGGGGAACAGTTATAGTGATGGGCAAATATACAAAACACACCCAGAAAAGCTCCAGAAAAAAAGAGATGAATATTGGAAGGGTCTACGGAGCGGAGACTCTTCCGAAAAACATCTCCGTTTTTGGAGCTTTCCTCGGAGTGTTTGCTATGGTTGCCCATTAATACCACTGTCGCCCAGCGTGGTGATATGTTGTCCCCCATTTTCCCGTGGTCATTTCTGGTGTTTATGTGCACGTTTGTCACCAGACAGGGTGCATATGCCCACAGTAAAAATGTAGAGCAGGGTTTGTGACTCCATCCTGCCAGGCCTACTGCCTCCAGGGGCTGCACTGTCTCTGTGGCCAAAGTGTGGTACAGTGGACAGAGTCATTACCTCTAGGACCAGAGGGCAGAGGTTCAAAACCCAGCTGGGGCACCTGCCAGCCCAGTCCCTAAATTTTACCCACCACTAAATAAAGATAGCGCAGACACCCCTGTAGTGCAGGGAACATAAGCATGGGGAAAACACCCATATTTTATCCAACACCGCACACACACCACAACAATGGGCATTACCTACAGCCAAGTCCCCCAAATGCAGTCGCGTACTGCCACATTGCAATCAGGCCAACTGCTTTTTCTGAGAGACGTTCATGCCAGCATGTTGGCGGACAAGTACATGTGGTGCAAGGGGCAGTGGCTGCTAACCACAGAAGACAGAGGCCTAGCCATGTGCAGGCTGGCACAGTCCACTGCAACAGACAGGCCCTGCCGGATCCACAGTCATGGACAGTCCAGGGAATCCAACCAATCTGTGGCTACACAGTGGTGCAGTGCACACAGACAGTGCATGCAAGAACAGAAGGTCACAGGTTCAAAGCCCAGCTGGGGCTACTGCCAATCCTGCCCACATATTTTTCCCACAACTAAACAGTGATAGTAAGGACACACCTTTCATGGCGGGGACATATGCAATGGTAAGACATCTATCTTTTACCCCACTGAGCACAGACACCATGAACAGGGGCAGTACCTAGAGCAGAATCACCCAAATGCAGTCCTGGTGGGCCACACACCAGTCAGGTTCCATGCTGACACTCATACAAATGCCTGTGCTGTATATCTATGCACCACCCCCATGGCATGTAGATGTAGCCCATGCATATTCATGAGGGATAGCAGGAAAACCCGAACAGTGTGATGCAAACCTGGACTGGAGTTGGGAATCTGTGCCGTAAAGCAGCAGCTATCAAGGGCAGACACACCCACACCCACAGGCCCCATTGGCCAATGTCTCCTGGAAAGGCAGAACATTGGACCGTGCATGCAGCACCCACAACGAGCACTTGCATAACTTACCAATGTCACCCTACACCTGAGGTATACGGTACACAGCTCTGAGACGTTTGCTAGGAGCACAGGCAGGCAGATATCCATACGTTACGTACATACTGCTAGTTGACCCCATCCAAACAATCTGTTAGGTGTTTGCGGGGCATGCTCCAGGCCTGGCCTCTGACGGTGTTTACCACCCTGGGGAGTGACCACCAGCTGTAATGCGTACCATATCCATGCCTTGCCGTGCTCAGGACCAGCTTGTTGTGTATGCAGACAGCCCAGTTCTGGGTGCATGCATCTCCATTGGGAACATGCACTATGGACTAACCAGCAGACTGTAGCTGGTAAATGTCTTGCTATAATGGTGTGCAGGGGAATATCTGGTGGTGGAGTGCAGCTTACCATACCCTGGGCTTATGTCTGTCTGCTATTGTGTTATGGCTGTTTATGGAGCTGCCTGCCTGGGGGGGGGTGGTGTTCCTCAGCAGGACTGGGGTTGATGTTGCCCTCTACTGCCACCTTTGCAGGGAGGTAGAGTGTGGATCCCTTGATGGGGACCATGTTTGCCACGGGGGGGGGGTGTGCTGGATAGCAGCAGACAGGGATATCCATGGTGTTTGTGCAGAGACTAGCTATCTTACACATTAACACTGCTTTGGAATGCCCACTTGGCCTCCATCAGCCATGGCAGGTGTTGTTGACCTGGTCCTGGCCACCTCATTGCACACTCAGGGTGAGCACAGTACCCGCACGATGTAACGGTGTGTGGCTACTCTGTGCCAGTAAAACACCCGGTCAGTGCCCCCTACTAGGCCAAGGTGCTGTGTGGGTGCACCCGGTCACTTCCCCCAACAGGGCCGAGGTGCTGTGGGGGTGCATTCCCCATCTTGTGTCCATCTGCGGACAGCTAATTTGCATGTGCAGTGCATCATGGGTACGGGTGGCCTAACCCTATCCTGTTGACACCAGCAGACTGTCTTTGAGGTGACGTGTAGGCTATCTGCAGCCAGCCAGGGGCCTGCTTACAGCTATGGAGCTGTAGTGCAATAGTTACATCACTGCCTATGCAGCCAGAGGTCATGGGTTCAAACCCACAGTGGGGCCCTTTGGTAGGGCTGTCCACTGCTTTATTTTTATTTACTGTACATATGTCTATGCCGGCAAAACCACCCTCAGCTTACTATACCCATTAGGTGCCTCTGAGGGTGCTTCATAGGGCGCCCTGTAGGCCACCTTATGGTTGCCATCCCTATAGGGTGCACTATACATTATCCTGTGTCGCAACATACATGCTGCCCTATAGGGGTCATTCAAGGGTGCCTTGGCGAACAGTGCACTGTAACATGTGCCTTATGGGCCGCCGTATGTTAACATGCTGGGAGAGTGCGTTTGCTAGTAGTGATAACAAAATAAATTTATACAGCCTCCTACAGCACTCCACAACATAATACATACTGCCTCAGCAGGCATTTTTCACTGGGCATTGTGAGGAGTTGAACCCCTGATCCCTGCACCATTGGTCAGTGTTTTAACCATTGTGCTGTGGCTCTGTTCCTATGCTTGTGCATCAGCGCGCCACCTTGTGCCTATCAGCGCGCCGCCTTCTGCCGCCCAAGGGGACCAGTGCGCCGCCTTCTGCTGCCCAAATATTAACTGTGCACCGCCTTATGCCGCCCAAAAAGCACTGTGCGCCGCCTTATGCCGCCCAAAAAGCACTGTGCGCCGCCTTATGCCGCTCATAAATAACTGTGCGCCGCCTTATGCGGTTCCAAATTAATTTGCCTCCTAAAACAATTTTAATCATTACAGTTACTTCCTCAGCTGACCTTTGTCATTGCGCACACTGGGGGATTGAACCCATGGCCCCTGCACCATTGGTCAGTGTCTTCACCGTTGTACTACGGCTCTGTTGTTTTGTATACTCAGCAGCGCGCCACTTTGCCTTTCCACGCGCTAATGTCGACCCCCGCACATTAGCACGACGCGCACACGTCCAGTTGCTTACTACCGTTTTTTTTCTATTTTCTGCCTGAACCGCCCACTCCTTATATGGCACAGGCACACTAGCGCGGCCCCGCACGTTAGGAATGTTTAGTAAACATGCCCCTTAGCTGGCAATGGGGTCCTGCAGTAAGAGAATCCTCCAAACACTTCAGCGGGGTAATCTTCCAAACATTTATGTTGGGATAACCTCCCAAAAATATCCCAACAGAAATTTTTGGAAGATTACCCCGCTGAAGTGTTTGGAGGATTCTCTTACTGCAGGACCCCATTGACATATTCATGAATGACCTGGAAAAGGGAATAACGAGTGAGGTTATCAAATTTGCAGATGACACAAAACTATTTAAAGTTGTTAAAGCCCAAGAGGATTGTGGAAAATTGCAAGAGGATCTTGATAAATTGGAAGACTGGGCATCAAAATGGCAGATGAAATTTAATGTGGACAAGTGCAAAGTTATGCACCTAGGGAAGAACAACCCAAACTATGGTTACACGATGCAAGGTTCCACATTAGGAACCACCACCCAGGAAAAAGATTTAGGCATCATTGTGGATAACATGTTGAAACCCTCGGCCCAGTGTGCAGTGGCAGCCAAGAGAGCAAATAGAATGCTAGGTATCATAAGGAAAGGAATGGAAAATAAAGGATATTATAATGCCTCTATATCGTTCCATGGTGAGACCGCAACCTTGAAGATTGTGTGCATTCCGGTCGCAGTATCTTAAAAAGGATATAGCGTTATTAGAAAAGGTTCAGAGAAGAGCCACCAAAATGGTAAAGGGGATGGGAGGATACCCCTTTGAAGAAAGGCTAAAAAGGTTAGGGCTCTTTAACCTGGAAAAGAGACGGCTAAGGGGAGATACGATAGAAGTCTATAAATTAATGAACAGAGTGGAATGGGTAAACATAGATTGATTGTTTACGTTACCAGAATATAGAAAGACTAGGGGACAAGCAATGAAGCTACAGGGTAAACTATTTAAGACTAATAAAAGAAAATATTTTTTCACTCAACGTGTAATCAAACTCTGGAATTTGTTACCGGAGGATGTAGTAAAGGCTGTTAGTGTAGCTGGGTTTAAAAAAGGTTTGGACAAGTTCCTGGAGGAAAGGTCCATAAACCATTATTAAGAAGGGACCCAGGATATCAATGCTTGACCCAATACAAGCATTGTGGAACCTGTGTCTTTTGGGGAAACTGCTAGGTATGTATGACCTAGATTGGCCACTGTTGGAAACAGGATACTGGGCTTGATGGTCCTTGGTCTGACCCATTATGGCATATCTTATGTTCTTATGTTGGATTTCCCTGTTTATTTATTTATTTACATTCTCTTATATACTGTGCTATTCTGCATCAGTGTGGTTTACATTGAACAAACTGAAATTACATTGAACAGGGCATTATAACTTGGAGATAACTATTTTACAGGGAACATAGGCTATGGAGGGTTAAGTGGCTTGCCCAAGACCACAAGGAGCACCTTTGGAACTAGAAACCCCAGTCCTTCCAGCCCAAGGTTGCTGTCCTCTAGTGGGATTTGAACCCCTGACCTTCTGGCCTGAAGTACCTTGCCTCAACCACTAGGCCACTCCTCCACTCCTGTTGTGTTTAATAACATGCACTAATGCTTGTTATTTATTATTTATTTATTTATTTCACATTTCTTTTATACTGCCTTTCAGGATTATCAAAGTGGTTTACAATAAATTCAAATGTTTGCATTGAACAGTTTGTTAACTATCTTACATTGAACAAAGAGATGTAACTCTATACATGGAGGGTTTGGTGTGGGCATAGAACAACAAGGATCATGCTTAAATTCGGGCGTTTACATTGACTTAATTAAATAGTATCTAGTCTATCCTGGTCATGTCTCTAGCTGTGTTACCTAGGAGAGTTGGTATAGACATGGGGAAACAAAGAGATTGGTAGGACTCATAATCTGATTCACAATTCAATCAGCGCATGACATCAGATACTTAAAGTAGGGTATTATATGTAAGCGGAGGTTAGGTTGTTGGACCAAAATGCTCAGTGAATAGGTGGGTTTTCAACGTTTTACAAAAGTCCGAAGTGTTTTCAATCAATTTTAAATTGATTGGGAGTGTATTCCGTAATGTTGGGCCATAGTTTGCAAAGGTTTGGTGACATGTTGTTTGGGAGCTTGTGGTCATATAATTTGGAATGGTAAGGAGGTTATGATGATGTTGTCTTCTTATTCTAGAGTATTAAGCCTTCCTGATTAGTGAGTGCAGGCAGTCCACTGATTTTTTATGAATAATTTGAATGTAATCAAAATTGCTTTATATTTAATTCAGGAGTGTATGGGGAGCCACTGTAGGTTTTTGAGAACTGGTATTATGTGTTCTTGGTATGTGGACACCATGATTAGACTGGCTGCAGTATTTTGGGCTAGTTGTAATGCATGACTTGAATATTTAGGTAGAATTGCAATAGTACAGATGTGGGATAATTATGGCCTGGCAAACAGGGCAAAAATGGCTGAGGTCGAGTAGCAGACGGAGATTATGCAGTATCTTCATTTTATAGTAAGCAGAGGATGTCATTTTCTTAATATGAGATTGTATGGTCAGTCTGTGGTCTAATGTCACACTGAAGTATTTTACTTCTTCGTTGAGTGGGAGAATGATGTCATCAATCATGAGTTTTTCTGGAGGGGAATAGGCATTGTCCCTCGTAATGGTCAGGACTTCAGACTCGTTATAGTTGATTATTAGTGACACCAAAAGAATTTACAAAAGCGAATAAAGTAACCAATGATAGAGCATTCTCACACGCAGCGCCCACTCTCTGGAATGAACTTCCAGAGGACATCAGACAACTTACAGACATTGGAGACTTCCATAAAAAACTAAAAACGCATCTATTTAAAAAACACTTTGGCACACCGACTAACACTATCACTGACACACAAATAGACAGGGGATAACAGACAATTAGTTCAAAAGAAGCCCAATCCAATATCACACCTATCAATTTCCCAAGATGTACGTAGTTGTCTCCCTACTCCCTCTGTAAATAAACCAGTGTAGATTAGTTGCCAAGCACACAACTTGAAACAAAATTTGCACTGCCTGTAGATAGTTATGTTGCCTGTAAAAAAGTTACCTGTAAAAAGTTCCAAATGTTCCATGTATTAAGACTAGACATGCACTATTGTCATGCCTTGCAACAATTGTTCTTTGTAAACCGCATCTGATCCTTGGGAGGACGTGGTATAAAAGTGTTTTATAAATAAATAAATAAAAAATTAGGCTGTAATTGTTTAACCAGCTTATGATAGCTTTGTGGCCTGCTTTTATAGACAAGTATTCTGGGCTGTCAATGTGGAAGGGGGCATATATCATTAGATCATCTGCATATAGATGGTAGTTCAGGTTATGGTTTTATATGATTTTGCAGACTGGTTGGATTATATGTTAAATAGTAGCACTGAAAGTGAGGATCTCTGAGATATACTTTGCTGTTGTCTAAGTGGTCTGGAAGTGGTGTTCTTTTTCCTAAGTTGCAGCAGCCTATCAGTAAGGCAGGAGAGGAACCATGCAAGTGGAGAATCACTCACTCCTATTTCCATCAGTCGTTGTATGAGCTTGTTGTGACTTAAGGAGTCAAAGACAGCTGCTAAATCAATGAAGATGAGGATAAAACTTTGCTTGGACTTCTCAATTCCTTTCAGTAGTCTGTTGATAAGTGAAATGAGTAGGGATTCCACACCATGGTTTGATCTAAACCCATGATGTTGTGGGTCTAAGTGTGCGGAGGAGTCTATGAAATCCTGTAGTTGGAGTTGTACTGCTTTTTCTATTATCTTGGCTAGAAGGGGGATGCTTGAGATTGGCAGATAGGAGGAGGGTGAGTTAGGGTCAGTTGCAGGGGTTTTCAAAGTGGGTTGGATTGATGTAGTTTTTAGATTAGCAGGCATGTGACCTTGGATTAGCGATAAATTTATTATTCTGAGGAGTCTGGGTACAAGTTCATATTTAGCTATTTTTATCCATGAAGTAGGGTATGGGTCAGGGGGTGGGGTGGTAGTGTTTAGGAAATTAAGGAGTTGTTCAAGGAGATCAGCAGTGATTGGATGTAATGTGGTCCAGAGGTTGGCGTTCTCACTATTATTCGGTGGTGATAAGTCAAGATTTGTGTTGTCACTGTTGACTTTGATTTTATTCTGTAGGTATGATGCGAAGTCCTCAGGATGTATCACTGGTATGTTATATGTTGCTGGCGTCCTTGTGAATGACTTTACAATGTCAAACAGTTCTCTAGGTTGGTTTAGGGACTTGAGAATAATGTTAGTGTGGTATTCCTTTTTGTGGTTTTGGATTATGTTGTTATATTCCCTCTGCATGGCTTTATTGTCTTGCAGGTGTGATGGATCGCTGATGCGACTCCATTGCCATTCTAGCTGCCTCAGCTTAAGCTTTGCTTGTTTGATCTGAGTGGAGCACCATGGAGCCTTGTGTAAGTTTTTTTAGGGGCAATTGCAAATGGTGCAATCGTGTTATTCCAGTTGTGATTATTGAAATAAGATCAGATGAGGTAGAGTCAAGTCTTGGAATAAAATGGTCAAGTATTGCTTGTTTATCAAATTCCCTAAATCTGCAGAGGTTACATGACTCTTTCGGTGCCTCAGGCAGTTGTTGGTCAAAGGTGATCATGTGGTGATCGGACCATGTTATAGAAGTAACCTGAAGTGGGATTGAGTTGATGGTTGAGAGAAGTCTATTAGGAATGAACAAGAGGTTCAGGATGTTTCCAGCTGTATGTGTAGGGTCTGCTATAACTTGTGTGAGGTCCAACATGGCTAATGTATCCAAAAAGGTTATGGCTTGTGTTGTAGTTACTGAGGTAAAGTTGAAGTCTCCAAGCAGAATGAAAGGCTTGCATCGGTTTGAGTAGGAGCAAGGGTGGAAAGATCTTCGGAGTCAATAGTTGGGGATATATATGTCAAGCATATCATTATCTATTTATTTTTCACTAAGAGTGTGTTCAGTGTAGCAGTGGATTTAGATGTGATTAGTTAACGTTGAAGTGTTTGCTAGAGAGTATGAATACCCCTCCACCTCTTTTGTTACTTCTTGGACAGTTGTAAAGGGTCATTGTTGAAGAAGTGAGTTAATTCATTAGAACATTGTTGGTGACGAACATGATGTCTAAGTTATGGTCTTTAACATAGTCTGAAATTTATTTATTTTTATTTATTTATTTATTACATTTCTTATATACCGCACTATTTGACATCAGCGCGGTTTACATCAAACAAAACATTTCAGTACACAAAAATGTCTGAGTTACATTAAACAGGGTTAACAACTTGGACAACAGGGTAATTTTACAACTCAGGTAAATAAACTTTGATTGTAGTGTAAACTATTTACATCAATAAGTTAGGGCACCGTTGAGACGTAATGGTCAGTTGAGCGTTGAACTTACTAAGTGGGGAATTCAGGGTCAATGGGTGATTCAGAGTTTCTATAACTAACAGTGATGGGTCGTGATTCTGCACTCACTGGGAAGTATATAAGGAATAGGTAATGTTTGAGGGCCTTTCTGAATTGGAGTATGCTGGTAATTGCTCTAATATCAGGTGGCAGCATATTCCAAAGCTTCGGGGCACGGAGACTGAAAGCTCTGTTTGCTGTTGATGAGGTGCTTTTTGTAAGTTCACGGGGAACCAATAGCGTATTTAATGCCATTGATCTTCTTGATCTATTAGAAGAAATGGGTTTGATGAGATCAGTTAATGATGTGGATGAGAGACTATTTACCGCTTTGAAGGTAAGTAGTAATGTCTTGAAAATGATCCTGGCCTGTACAGGAAGCCAGTGTAACTGCTTCAGAAGGGGCGACACATGCTCACTCCTAGATGCCCCATAGAGAATCCTCGCAGCGCTATTCATTGCAAGCTGTAAAGGGTTCAAGGTGGATTGAGGGAGGCCTAGCAAAATGACATTAGCATAGTCAAAGTGGGGCATGATCAGAGCCTGGTAGATGGTACGGAAATCCTCAGGTTCAAGCAGTGGGCGAAGGTGTCTTAGTGATCGGATTTTGTAGTATATGGATCTTACCGTGTTAGCTATATGCGCCTTCATGTCCAGGTTCTGATCGAGTGTAACACCCAGGTAACGTATTTGCTGTTTTGATTGTAGCTCAGCATCTTTCACCTTAAGGAATTGTGGAGGGCTGAAGTTCGGGTTCTTTGACATGAAAAGCACCTCTGTCTTCTTATGTTGAATCCGGAGGTTTTGTGATAGGAGCCATTCCGATATGGCGTCAAAGCAGTTGCTCAGAGGGGACAGGTCCAAATTGTCAATGTTGAAAGGCATATAAAGCAGGACGTCGTCCGCATATATCATGCAACCAACATTGAAAGACCGGATGATCTTGCAAATAGGTTGCATATAAATATTGAACAACAAAGCAGAGAGAGAGGAGCCTTGTGGGACCCCTTGCCATTGGTGGAATGGATCAGACATCACTCCCCCAGCACGAACATGTTGCCATCTTTCGGATAAGTACGATCTGCACCACTCAAGGGCAGTTCCGCCTACTCCTTTCTCCTTCAGCCGTAATAGGAGGAGGTCATGGCTCACAGAGTCAAAAGCAGCGGCTATGTCCAGGAACACAAGTGCGAAACCCTGTCGGATGTTGTTGATACCAGAGATTATGGTATTGAGGAGAGCTGTGAGGAGAGTCTCTACACCATGTGACTCTCTGAAGCCATGTTGGCAAGGATCCAATGGAGCATTGGTATCGATGTGGTCTTGCAATTGACATTGTACCTCCTTTTCTATTAACTTCGCGAGAAAAGGTATACTTGAGATGGGTCTGTAGGAGTCTACCTTTTGAGGATCTAACTTACAGTTTTTCAGGAGAGGTCTGATGGAAGTTTGCTTGAGGGCAGATGGGAATGTACCGGAGTTGAAAGACAGGTTTACTATTTTAGTTATTATTGGGCTGAATTCACAACGCAGATCCCTTATCCAGAAGGCTGGGCTGGGAAATGATGTAGATTTTATTGTATACCGAACGAGCATTAACCAGGCCACATTTGATGGAATAAGTGTACTGAGTATGGCTAGAGTGAGGGGTTGAGGGAAGAATTGGGTGTATTGGTAGGAATCAGTATGGTCTCCTGCAGATGTATGAGTATGGTGGTTATCCAGTTGATAGATCCGTCTATGTATAATTGGGATCAACCCACTATGTAAGGATGTTAGTTTGGACTGACCAAATATTAGGATGAGTATGAGTAGCGTTATTGCTCTAGTAGTAATCATGGCCAAGTGTTCGGTATTGTAATGAGATCCTTAGCGTGGGTCAAGCAGTGAGAGTGTTTTAGGCCAAGGGATATAGACAGAAGTTGTTGTGAGTGGATATTCCTAAGAGTCCCGTAATTCCCAGTTGTAGGAGGCTTCAGTTGCATTTATCTCCTCCTGCCACTGAGAGGGCTTTTAGTTGCTGAGGAGGGTCAGATAGGAAATCCCCAGTTTCTTCAGTGCAAGGTGGAGTGGCATTTTAGATGCATGCAGCACAAAATAAGCTGCAGGAAGTCAGCAATGAGCCCTGATCTCAATCCAATTGAGAACCTTACAAGTGCTGGTCTGATGCCGTCAAGGTGTTTGGAGGTAGCATTAGGAGAGCTGAAGCAGTCACCGGTATGGAGTGGTGATTACGCTGCCCACGCCTAAGGGACATGCAAAAGGGCCCTCTGGCGAGGCCCTCAGGCATGGGCCCACAAGGCGTGGGCATGCCTAATCATGCTAGGGTTTAAATGCTGGGCTTGCTGGGCTGATTGGTCATGCTGGTGGGGAGCAGGGAGTAGTTTACCTTCCTGCTCTCTGCAGGTCCCTCCGATCGGTCCGGTGTGGTGGAAATAGGCCATCTGCCTGATCACACTGGGGTTTAAATACTGGGCTTGCCGGGCTGATTGTATATATGTGTTTCTGTTCTTCCTGCTCTATAATCATATGGAAGCTCCGTCCCTCACTCTTTAAGGTTAGCATGTGCTAAGGCAGTAGTGTTCTTTAGTAAGGAGTTCTTTTACTAAAGTGCGGTAAGTTGTTGCAAGCGAGTAGTAAGTGCAAAGCCTGAGTGGTAAGCACAGGAGATGTGCCCAGCATCTACCCTGGGCACATGCCTGCCCGTGCCTTTTTTGATCTTCAGAGGCAAGTAACTTGGGCCCCAGCACTAAAATAGCAAAAAAATCATTAGTCACTAGGGGAGGGGGAGGTGCTTATTGGGGGCATCAGATGGGGGTACTGTTGGGGGGAGGTCTGGATTCGGGAGATGATTGGGAGGTTGTTATTAGGAGGATTGGATCAGGGGGGGGGGGCGCCTTAACCACAGGAGTGTTTTTTTAAACAGTTTCGAGCAGTGTCTACACCACCTGACTGCTGGGTAGTACCCCCGCGCTAAATGCCACCCTAACGCATCATTGGCAGTCATGCCAGCTACCTACAGCATGATGGTTGTCATTGTCGACCAGTCCTGATCTCCTCCTAGAACCTGTTCTCCAACACATGGTATGCATTTACTGCGGGATTTTTACCATGCGGTAGTTTTTACTGCATGATAATGGCTGCCATGTGTTAAAATCTGCAATACGTAAGTGCTTATCAGACTTCAGTAAAAGGGTCCATAAATCTAGACTTCAGTTAGGTTCTTAATTACATGCCTGCTTTCAAACAAATTTAGGACCCTTAATTATATCAGTTGAAAATAGGCACTTAAAGTGAAAATTAGGGCTAAAAATGAGGATCCTAAAGTTTTGGACAGATATTGAAAACCTAAGTTAAGGAGCTCAGTGCTGAGCTTCAAACTTTCCCTTCCCAACTATTCCCTTCCCTGATCCACCCCATGTTTTAAGCCCCTAACGTTAGGTACTCTTGGCAAATCTAGGCACTTACAATTGTCAACATTATTGGCACCCTTGCAGTTCAACCCTTTACTGTCCAATATCTCCTAAAAAAAAGTGGCCAGTGAAATGGCTTTGGACTATACATATATGCACACATATTTGACACATAAAAGTATCAAATAAAACAAAACCACTTACAAAAGGAAACAGCTAGGACATTGACAGGCCATTCTGTGTTGAAAGATACCGTTTGGGCTGCATTTCATTATGCGATTTGAATGCTTTTTTTTTATATATATGTATTGGAGTTTAGATGAAGTATGAATGAGCAGTTTTTTCAATGGTTTTCACCATCTAAAACAGTCTCTCTTTAAAAAAAAAAAACAAAAAAACAGCAGCTCTGATTGTTGAATAAACAGCAGCCGGCTTTTGTATAGTTTGTAAGGGTGGCTCTTTAAATCTTGACAGATTGATAGACAGGTCACCTTTAAAAAGCAGTATGCCTGTGTGGCGTTTTTTAGCTTTTGAAAGTTTGTTGGGCCTTCAACATTCTGTTAAGAACGCTAAAGTAAGCTGTTCTTTCTTTCTTTTCTTTTTAAATGCATATGAAAATTTCTTGTTTAATGTGGGTCTAAATGTGGTAACATCATCAGTTAGATGATTTACATACATGTCTTTTCTATGTAGGATTACTATGGGGCATGTTTACTAAACATTCCTAACGTGCGGGGCCGCGCTAGTGAGCGTGTGCCATATAAGGAGTGGGCGGTTCAGGCAGAAAATAGAAAAAAAACGGTAGTAAGCAACCGGACGTGTGTGCGTCGCGCTAATGTGCGGGGGTCGACATTACCGCGTGGAAAGGCAAAGTGGCGCGCTGCTGAGTATACAAAACAACAGAGCTGTGGTACAACGGTGAAGACACTGACCAATGGTGCAGGGGCCATGGGTTCAATCCCCCAGTGTGCACAATGACAAAGGTCAGCTGAGGAAGTAACTGTAATGATTAACATTGTTTTAGGAGGCAAATTAATTTGGAACCGCATAAGGCGGCGCACAGTTATTTTTGGGCGGCAGAAGGCGGCGCACAGTTATTTTTGGGCGGCATAAGGCGGCGCACAGTTATTTCTGGGCAGCAGAAGGCGGCGCACTGGTCCCCTTGGGCGGCAGAAGGCGGCGCGCTGATAGGCACAAGGCGGCGCGCTGATGCACAAGCACAGGAACAGAGCCACAGCACAATGGTGAAAACACTGACCAATGGTGCAGGGATCAGGGGTTCAACTCCTCACAATGCCCAGTGAAAAATGCCTGCTGAGGCAGTATGTATTATGTTGAGGAGTGCTGTAGAAGGCTGTATAATTATATTTTGTTATCACTACTCGCAAACGCACTCTCCCAGCATGTTACCATACGGCGGCCCATAAGGCACATGTGACAGTGCACTGTTCGCCAAGGCACCCTTGAATGACCCCTATAGGGCAGCATGTATGTTGCGACACAGGATAATGTATAGTGCACCCTATAGGGATGGCAACCATAAGGTGGCCTACAGGGCGCCCTATGAAGCACCCTCAGAGGCACCTAATGGGTATAGTAAGCTGAGGGTGGTCTTGCCGGCATAGACATATGTACAGTAAATAAAAATAAAGCTGTGGACAGCCCTACCAAAGGGCCCCACTGTGAGTTTGAACCCATGACCTCTGGCTGCACAGGCAGTGATGTAACCATTGCGCTACAGCTCCATAGCTGTAAGCAGGCCCCTGGCTGGCTGCAGATAGCCTACACGTCACCGCACAGACAGTCTGCTGGTGTCAACAGGATAGGGTTAGGCCACCCGTACCCATGATGCACTGCACATGCAAATTAGCTGTCCGCAGATGGACACAAGATGGGGAATGCACCCCCACAGCACCTCGGCCCTGTTGGGGGAAGTGACCGGGTGCACCCACACAGCACCTTGGCCTAGTAGGGGGCACTGACCGGGTGTTTTACTGGCACAGAGTAGCCACACACCGTTACATCGTGCGGGTACTGTGCTCACCCTGAGTGTGCAATGAGGTGGCCAGGACCAGGTCAACAACACCTGCCATGGCTGCTGGAGGCCAAGCGGGCGTTCCAAAGCAGTGTTAATGTGTAAGATAGCTAGTTTCTGCACAAACACCATGGATATCCCTGTCTGCCGCCATCAGGCACACCCCCCCCCCGTGGCAAACATGGTCTCCATCAAGGGATCCACACTCTACCTCCCTGCAAAGGTGGTGGTAGAGGGCAACATCAACCCCAGTCCTGCTGAGGAACACCACCACCCCCCCAGGCAGGCAGCTCCATACACAGCCATAACACAATAGCAGACAGACATAAGCCCAGGGTATGGTAAGCTGCACTCCACCACCAGTTATTCCCCTGCAGCAAGCCAACAGCCACTGCACCCTGCAAGACATTTACCAGCTACAAACAGTCTGCTGGTTAGTCCATAGTGCATGTTCCCAATGGCGATGCATGCACCCAGAACTGGGCTGTCTGCATACACAGCAGGCAGATAGATCAGTGACTGGGCCCCAAAGAGAACCCAGATCTATCACATGAAAGAGCTACTATACAGCACTATGGGGGTGGGGGTGGGGGGGGGCCTAGCCATGCTGTGGTCACTGCACAGTCAGGGTGAGCGTGATCCCCCAGAAGGACATGCTTTGGCCACCCTGTCTGTGTAGGTGGTGGCCGGACACTACAATATCCCAGCCAATGTCCCTGCCAGGGCCCTATGCCCAGTGCAGATGCATCCTGGCCACGTCACCCTGCCCTGGCTATACCCATGGTACCTTGCACCTCATTATGCACATTGACTGGCCAATACTGGCAACAGTGCTGGCAGTGCGGGCTGTTGAAGGGGCTTGCAGCCAACACCCACTGTATCGACAGACACACACTTCCACACCTCTGCCATCATGGTGCTACGATTGAGGGGGTAAGTAGCCTTGCCCACCAAACCGGCCCTGAGCACGGCAAGGCATGGATATGGTACGCATTACAGCTGGTGGTCACTCCCCAGGGTGGTAAGCACCGTCAGAGGCCAGGGCTGGACATGCCCCGCAAACACCTAACAGATTGTTTGGATGGGGTCAACTAGCAGTATGTACGTAACGTATGGATAACTGCCTGCCTGTGCTCCTAGCAAACGTCTCCGAGCTGTGTACCGTATACCTCAGGTGTAGGGTGACATTGGTAGGTTATGCAAGTGCTCGTTGTGGGTGCTGCATGCACGGTCCAATGTTCTGCCTTTCCAGGAGACATTGGCCAATGGGGCCTGTGGGTGTGGGTGTGTCTGCCCTTGATGGCTGCTGCTTTACGGCACAGATTCCCAACTCCAGTCCAGGTTTGCATCACACTGTTCGGGTTTTCCTGCTATCCCTCATGAATATGCATGGGCTACATCTACATGCCATGGGGGTGGTGCATAGATATACAGCACAGGCATTTGTATGAGTGTCAGCATGGAACCTGACTGGTGTGTGGCCCACCAGGACTGCATTTGGGTGATTCTGCTCTAGGTACTGCCCCTGTTCATGGTGTCTGTGCTCAGTGGGGTAAAAGATAGATGTCTTACCATTGCATATGTCCCCGCCATGAAAGGTGTATCCTTACTATCACTGTTTAGTTGTGGGAAAAATATGTGGGCAGGATTGGCAGTAGCCCCAGCTGGGCTTTGAACCTGTGACCTTCTGTTCTTGTATGCACTGTCTGTGTGCACTGCACCACTGTGTAGCCACAGATTGGTTGGATTCCCTGGACTGTCCATGACTGTGGATCCGGCAGGACCTGTCTGTTGCAGTGGACTGTGCCAGCCTGCACATGGCTAGGCCTCTGTCTTCTGTGGTTAGCAGCCACTGCCCCCTGCACCACATGTACATGTCCGCCAACATGCTGGCATGAACTTCTCTCAGAAAAAGCAGTTGACCTGATTGCAATGTGGCAGTATGGGACTGCATTTGGGGGACTTGGCTGTAGGTAATGCCCATTGTTGTGGGGTGTGTGCGGTGTTGGGTAAAATATGGGTGTTTTCCCCATGCATACAGGGGTGTCTGCGCTATCTTTATTTAGTGGTGGGTAAAACATGGGGACTGGGCTGGCAGGTGCCCCAGCTGGGTTTTGAACCTCTGCCCTCTGGTCCTAGAGGTAATGACTCTGTCCGCTGTACCACACTTTGGCCACAGAGACAGTGCAGCCCCTGGAGGCAGTAGGCCTGGCAGGATGGAGTCACAAACCCTGCTCTACGTAATTCTACTGTGGGCATATGCACCCTGTCTGGTGACAAACGTGCACATAAACCCCGGAAATGACCACGGGAACTGTGGGACAACATATCACCACGCTGGGCAACAGTGATATTAATGGGCAACCATAGCAAACACTCCCAGGAAAGCTCCATAACGTGGAAATGGGTTTTGGAAGAGTCTCCTCTCAGTAGACCCTTCCAAACTTCATTTCTTTTTTCTGGAGCTTTGCTGGGTGTGATTTCTGTATTTGCCCATCACTATAACTGTTCCTTAGCTGAATTACTATTTGTAATAGTTCTGTTGTGGTCATTTTCTATTTTTATGTTCACTTTTGTGCTGTGCACATGTATCACACTGCTCACGTTTTGCTGGTTTCCCCGGTTTTCCTGTACATTGCTGATGGAAATGGTTTCTCTTCCCTTTAAATGCTTTCTACCGCGAGTGTAGGGGCATGTTTACATGCAAATTCGGGCCCGCTACTGTGCGGGGAGCCTCTCCCCTCCCACTCTCCACCCATTGACCCCGTCCCTCCGCCCCTCCGGAGCCTTCCTCCGCCCTCCTTTTGCCGTTCCATGCCTCTATCGCACATTTGCGGGCCCGCACTTGTACGGGGCCCGTTAGTGAGCCGCGTACCTGTGCGGGGGTGACACGCACGTGTGCAGGGCGTTTAAACGCGTTTATTCGCGTTTCAGTGCCGCGTTTCCGTGCGCTATTTTGCGGCACGCACATTTGCGGCTTTTAGTAAACATCCCCCTATGTCTATACAGGAAGGTAGTTACTTTAGAAGGGTTTCTTTGTATACTTCTGGTTTCAGGTAGAGGTTTATTGTCGAGTAAGTCTTTGGGTGAATTTGATGAATTTGTTCAATAATGCCAGTTTCTATAGTTTGATGAATTTGGAAATTGGAGATATAATTAGAAGGTATTTTCTTTTAGAGAAAGATTAAGAATTGTTTCTAGTAAGTATGGTAATTCAATGATGTATTTGATAGTTGGATGATGAGTTGTTATAGTAGATTGATTAGATGGCACATGAATGGATGTAGTGAAAATGAATGATTGGCCTCTCTTGTCATGGGAATTGTAATTATAAGGGATATGTTTAGGAACGGTTTTTATTAATTATAATGCCTTCCATCCCTCACAGCATGATCTTTTATGATGAGTATCTCTAGCCCCCTGATGAAGCACTGGCATAACGCTGAGAATGGCATCATAAGTGGTGTTGAGGAAACTCTTCTAAAAGCAGATAAATGCAGTGAGATATTATATTCTGTTTGCATAATTTTTAAGCTAGCGTTTGTATGTAGGATCTTATTCATGAAGCTTTGGCACATGTTCTACAGGACAAAAAGGCATGTTGGCAAGTTGAATTAATTTATAATATCTTTAAAGTAGAAAATTAAAATGTTAAAAAATTGAATAATTAAAATTGAATAATGAATTAGATTAAAGGATTTTTTTGAGTTTCATTGATGTAGAAAGTGAATGGTAAGGGCTGGAATGCTCTATGCCTATGCTAACATGCTCGATTTTCTCTGAGATACTTTTTCTCCTTTTTTAAAAATGTTTTTAAAATTGTGTATAATTAAAGTGTACAACCCTGGGAGATTTTTTTCCCCTTGTTTTCCTTTTGTTCCATTTTGGATATTGGAATGAAGTACAGTATATTGTTTGCTGATGTTTGCATCTTCTTCATTCTGGGATTGGTCTGTTTGTGAGGACATGATTATTGGCATCCTTATAGACAATTCAAATCAGTTTGAACAGAAGAACCACATTCCCATTGCAGTAAAATTAGATGCAATTGTGATCAATTGTCAGCACACACATGACTAGAATCACCGATGATTGATGGCTCTAATGTTTTAAATGGCCACATTCACTCCATGTTCCATTTTCACAATGGTGAAGACAAGAGAGCTGCCTGAGACCATTAGAAAAGCCATTATCACCAAACATCAAACTTCAAATGAGTACAATGCCATCTCCAAAGACCTTGGGATTCCTGTGTCTACAGTTCACAATGTTATTAAGAAGTTTTCTACTCATGGAACTGTCAAAAACCTCCCAGGACGCAGTGGGAAGATGAACTTTAATCCAAAAACTCTTTGAAGGTTACTGTGAACTGTTGGAAATTCATCAAATACAACATCCAAAGAGCTTAATACTGACTTGGAGCAATCTGAAGTGGTGGTTTCCACCTGCATCATATACCGCACACTAAACAAAGAAGGACTTCTTGGGCAAAGACTAAGGAGGACCTCACTGCTCAAAAACAGACATAAAAAGGCACACCTGATCTTTGCCCAAACCCATCTTGAGAAAACACAATCCTTCTGGGAAAATGTTCTATAAACAATGAAACCAAACTTGACTTATTTGGCAATGCAGGCCAGTGATAGATTTACAGACAATGAAGCTTATAAGGAAAAAACATCCTTCTTACAGTTAAATATGGTGAAGCTTCCATAATATTGTAGGGCTGTTTTGCTGCCTAAGGAACTGGAGGCCTGGAACGTATTAAAGGAATCATGAAGTCAGAGGACTACCAAGGTATTTTGGAGTCAATTGTGCTACCTAGTATCAGAAGCTAGGTCTAGATCAAAGGTCAGGGGTCTGCCAGCAGGACAATGACCTAAAACATACATCTAGAAGTACTAAAGAATTATTAAAAAGGAACAAATGGACTGCTTTCAACTGTACAGCATGAGTCCTGATCTCAATCCAATTGACAACCATTGTAAAGAGCTGAAATCTGCCATTGGTAAAAGGAATCCTGGAAACATTCATGAGCTGGAGCAAATCACAGTTGAAGAATGGAAGAAACTACAAGCAGACAGATGTACGAAACTTAAGATTGGTACAAGAAACATTTGGAGGCTGTCGTCACTGCCAAGGGTTGTACAACCAAATATTAGTGAAGGGTGCCATTAATCCTGTCCAGGTCATATTTTGGTTTTTTTTTTTCTCAGAAATTACTACATCTAAGTTGCACAGACATCTCTTTTTTGTGCTGTATACTTTTGAACATACTATTAAAATATTATGTTTCAATTTAAACTGCTTTGATTGAAATGATAAAGTGGTATATAAAACCTGTTAAATAAATAAATGACGATATGCGTTTGGAACATTTCCAATTATTTCTCAAGATATTGTACACAACCTACCTAAAATGCAAGGGTGCCATGAATGTTGACCACAGCTGTAAGCTTTATAAATACCCTTTTTGTTAATGTGCAGTAAACATTTGTAGTTACCACACACTGAGGCATGTTTACTAAAGTGCAGGAAAGTTTTGCACTTACTGCACATTAACAGCAAAAACTAACACAAGCCTGTGCGTTAAATGTCAGGGGTGTAGCCAGCATTTGCCCTGCATTTACTGCAAGGGCTGCATTGCATGCATCAGTAGATAGTGTGAGTGCAGATGTACTATCTGCCAAATCATGTAAATGCAGGCACTTCATGCTGCCTCAACCCCCCAAAAACTACAATGCTGCCAATTCCTGATGTCACAGTATCCTCTCCACCCCCAACCACACCTCAATGCCTTCAAAATATCCTTCCACACCTCCTAATTATAGCCCCAATGCAGCCCAGTAGCCTCCCACCCATCCACCTCATCATAGCCCCATGGCAGAAATGTACCCTCCCACTCCTCAAACACAACCTTCCCCTGGATCTAATTCTATGAACACAACCCCCCAACCTCAATTTCCCAAACACAACCATCTCCATAGAATATTAGAACATTGTAAGATTACTGCTAGGGATGGATCTGTAGTTTTGAACCTGGATGGCAATGGGGCAGGAGCAGAAGGAGATTACTCCTGTCCTCTCCATTAGACTACCAAAGATTGCTTGGGTATGTACAGGAGAAGGTCGTGGGAGTGATGGAAGTGTTGGATTAGCTATTGTGGGGTGATTGTGATTGGAGAGGTTGAGGACAGGGGATTGTGTTGGGGGAGATCAGATCTAGAGGGGGTTGTGTTTGGGGGAACAGATCAGGGGTGGGAGTGTACTGTGCTGCATCAGGAACGTGATAGGGAGGTGGGAGGGTACTGTGTTGCATTGAGGCTGTAATGGAGGTGGGAGGGTAATATGATGGCATGAGGGATTGGCACTATTGTGTTTTTGGTGAGATTGGAGCAGTGGCTGTGTTAGCTGTTCTAGATTCAATTTAGGATGTAATTTCAGTGGGAAGGGAACATACTATAGCTTTGGAATGTGGAGAAAGAAGACAAGATTGGAAAAGTTATTTGCTCAGGGTTGAAGAAGGAAACAGAGTGGGTGAAAGAAATATTTCTTCAGTCCTTCAGGTTGATGATGGTAGTAAAATGAACAGAAAAAGTTCCCATAGTCAGTCATGAATCAAGGACTGAGCTGGTCTGGTAAAGAAATACTGGTTTCTTCAACATAAGAAAGGCAAAGAGACAAAGCTGGCTGAGGTAGGTCTTCTGAACATGGAGCAGAAAATAAAGGAGCTAGTAGATATATTTACTTTGGGAGGGACAAGTAAGGAAATTGTGGCAGGGCAGATGAATAGCTGTGCTACTGGCAGTTGTGATTTCTTATGGCAGCAGAGGAGGGTTATGGCGTTGGCTAAGATAGATTCTGGAGGCAAGCTCAAGTGTTGACGATAAGACCTAGAAGGAATAATGTTGGCTACAATAAATAGGCTTGTTCATCTTCTAAAAATGATAGTCATTGTGACAGAGAGTTCTGCTTCTGCAATTATTCTCCAGATGACTGGTGGTAAAGATGCAAGTCGAAGGTACAGGGGCTTAGTTTAGAAGCCTTATTCATGTTTTAAACGTGGATGTGGTGGCAGATAAACATGTAAGCCACATCCACGTGGATAGTGCAGTTTTGAAAAGGTCGCAATTTGCAGAGTTTGCACCATGTACGTCCTTCTTAGACATTTTTCCTGGAGGTATTTCAGGCCGTGTCCTAGGCAGGACAAAAATCTACATGTATACTCCCCATTTAGGTAAAATCATTTTTATTGTTTTTCATATATAAACAAACAGTGACTGAGGCCCTCCCAACCAGGGAGGTCCATCATGCTACTAAATCAGAACAAGTACGAAGGCTAACAGAGAAGTATAGAATAGCACTCAACTACAAAGTGTATCCCGCTCGGGAGGCGCCGTACAGGAAAGTAACAGTCAGACAGGGGGTAACCCCTAACCGTTGCAGCTAAATACTCGAAATCCCTGATGGACCCCAAAGCAAAAGCAGACTCACAGGGGTCTGACCCCAAACAGCAATAATAGGACATAAGAGCAAATCCACCCCTCCCATACTCCCCCGCCCCCCCCCCCAGCTCCCCTCCACCCACCCTATAAGCTCCCCCCACCCCTACCCCGAACTTCCCCAAGCCCTACCACTTGCCCCAGTAGAGAGACCACGAGAACCACTCCCAGCTCGGCATACTGGCGTATTCAAGGCTCCCTCCACTGTCAAGGTCCCTAAGATGCGTGACTCCCAGGGCAACCCTCTGAATGCTCATCGGAGACCCACTTAACAGAGCCAAACAGGGGCTCCCAAATTGCTTGGAATCGTTCCCAGGGCTTAGGCCCAAGCAGTTTGGCTGTGCGACGCTCCATCTGCATTAATTCTCGGAGGTGGCGTTCCCATTCCTCCAAACCCGGCCCCAACTCAGACAGCCAATGGCGTAAAACACAACGCTTGGCCACTAAGAAACCTTTCTCATAAAGCTGGCGCTGGGGTTGTGCACCCTGGGTCCCCGGGCAAGCCAGGTGGAACAAGCACCAAAGTGGGTGACGGGGAAACTGTACTCCTGTCCAACGACCAATTTTTTTCCCCACGCCCTCCCAAAATAATTGAATAAGGGGGCAGGACCAAAATCTATGTAACAAGGTTCCCACCTCCACCTTGCAGAGACTGCACACATCCACCGACACGATACCCATCCGTTTCGCTCGCACCTCCGAGATATAAGCCCTCCACAGCAACTTAAATTGCAATTCACGGTAGCGCACAGCCTCCACCAGACCCTTGAGCTGTCGAAAAGCCTGTCCCAGAGTCTCCACGGTAAGGCCCTCTAGCCCATCGCTCCTCCAGCGGGCCACCAGAGGAGACAAACATTGCAAAGTTGCCGGGAGAGCCAACTCAGCCCGCAGCGCACTGGCAGACGTAGACTCCTGCAATCGGCCCATCAGCAGCCAAAGACTAGTTGTTTTAGACCAGGGCGATCCATCCCTCGCCATGCTAGCCACATAGTGGCGAGCTTGCAAATAAAAATAGAAGGTTGTCCTCTGCAAATGATAACGCCCACATAATTGCGTGAAGGAGTCCAATTGGTCGGAGGTCTCCATCCACAGCTGTCCCAAGTATTCCACTCCGGCCTGCTGCCAGGCCCGAGCCACTCCCCCCCCTCTGCCAGGTACAAAGCTACGGTTCCCAAGCAAAGGGAGGCAGTCCGTGGTCGACCAACGCTGCCCGCGAGAACGACAGACAATTCGCCAGACCAACCGAAGCATCTGTAAGTAAGTCGACTCCTTCCAAAATGCCGGTAGCGATGGGCCCCCGCAGTGGAGCAAGTACACGCGATGCCAAGATTCAGAGACCTGATCGAGAAGAGATATAGGGAGGCGCTCCTCGTTACCCATGACGAGATCGCTCACCCTGCGTGCTAGATAGCTAAGATTATAAGTCCTGAGGGAGGTCCAACCCACACCCCCCTCACTCACCGGTCGCATAAGCGCTGCCAACGCTATCCGAGGCCGCTTCGACTGCCAAATAAACCAACCCAACCGTTTATACAGCTCCGTTAAGTCTCTGCGAGTTACCCACAAAGGCAGTTGCCGTAAGAGGTAAAGCCAACGCGGCCATTCCACCATTTTCACTAGGGCTATCCGGCCCATGAGCGAGAGCGGGAGAGCCTTCCACTTCTGCAGATTAGCGATCGTGGACAGCAGGAGAGGCCGAACATTGACCTCATAAAGATTCCGGGGATGTGCTGGGATGTGGACACCCAGATACCGAATGGGTCCAGATGCCCAAGTTAATGGAAAGACCCCCGACCACGTTGGACGCGACTTATTATCCACATCCAAAACCAGAGATTTCAAACGATTGATGCGGAGTCCCGAAAAACTACCAAAGCTCTCAATAAGGCGTAGGGCCTCTGGCAAAGACTTCTCGGGATCAGTAAGGCAGAGTAAAAGATCGTCTGCAAAAGCACTTACCTTAATGCCCCCCCCACGCCATTCGATGCCCTGTATAAGGGGCGACTCGGCTAAGGCAACTAACAAGGGTTCCAGCTGGAGAACATACAACAGCGGGAAAGAGGACACCCCTGCCGCGTCCCTCTGTGTAAGGTAAACGGTTGGGAGGACCCACCTCCTGTGTCAACAACTGCTCGGGGATCAGCGTAGAGTGCCCGGAGCCATTGCGGGAACTGCCCCTGAAAACCAAAATTCTGTAGGGCTGCGAACATATAGTTCCAGGAGACCCGATCAAACGCCTTTTCCGAGTCCAAGCTGGCGAGGATCAGTGGTTCGCGATGAAGCAGACATTTCTCAATTCCCAAGAGCACCCTGCCAATATTATTCGAAGCCTCCCGCCCCTTGACAAAGCCCGCCTGATGGCGTCCAATCAAGGCTGGTAGAAATAATTGAAGCCGGTTCGCCAGGACCGAAGCAAACAGCTTCAAGTCCACATTAATCAGAGAGATAGGGCGGTAGGAGGCCGGGTCCTCCAGGTCCTTCCCGACTTTAGGAATTAAACTAATACTAGCAGTGCGCATATCACGCGGAAATATGCCTGAGGCTCCCGCCTCCTCATAGACCGCCACCAGCGTGGGCACCCACGCAATCTCCAACAGCTTATAGGCCTCATAGGTAAAGCCGTCAGGGCCAGGGGCCTTGTGTGAGGTTCCAGCGCGAATCGCTTTTTGTACCTCCCCCCTGTGATCGGCTGATTCAACGCTGTCCTATGCTCGTCCGAAAGTCGAGGGAGGGAAAGTCTTTGCAGAAAAGCTGCTACTTGATCGGCATCCCCATCTTCTTGTCTATACAGCTGCTCATAGAAGGAGCGGAACACACAGGCTACCTCATCACCTCGCGTATGCTGCCGGCCCTCCGCATCCCGAATGACCGTCACTCCACGGGGGGCCCGCCCTATCCCGCACTAACCGCGCCAACAGTTTGCCCGACCTATCTCCGTAGCGGAAAAATTGATGGCGGTAATACTGTTGCGATTGGATTGCTCTCTCTTGCAACAAGGCATTCAATTGCTTCTGGATATCCACATATGGTGGGACGCCACTCGCCCGGCGAATTGCCTGGGCCTTTGCTTTGCGTAGGTCGCAAGTCAGTCTAAGAATATCATTATTAACCCTACGCTTCTCTGCGGTGACATAGGCTATGATATGTCCTCGTAGAACGGCCTTACCCGCTTCCCAAAAAGTTGCCACTGAACTCGCTGTCTCCTCGTTATACAGCACATATTCCGACCAACACTTCCGCAGATAGTCACCAAATTCCGGCTTCTTCCAAAGATGACCAGGAAAAGCCCACTTGCGGTTCCCCAATCTCTCCCCCCGCCAACTTAGACAGACTATGGCATGATCCGACACAACAATGGGCTCTATCTCCACACTACAGACCTTCCAAAACCACTGTCGTGATATCAGAATATAATCAATTCTTGACCAGGTATTATGGGCGCGCGAGAGGTGTGTGAAATCTCTGCTGTCTTGGTGCAGAACACGCCATGTGTCCACCAACTCTCCCAGTTCACATAGAAACCCTACTCCCTTAGTGTCCCACTTCCGCTCCGAGGAGGGCCGGGACTTATCCAAACGCGGATCGTGAGGACAGTTAAAATCCCCGGCTAGGATAATTGGGATTTTTGGGGCAGCCAATACTTTAGTTAAAATATCCCGGAAAAAGCCGTGATCATAAGTATTGGGAGCATAGACATTTCCAATAAAAATTTCCTCGCCCTGTATTTTGGCGTGCAAAAAAAGATATCTGCCCAGGGGATCCCCTTCCAGACCCAGAATTTCGCAGGAAAGGGCTTTATGAATTAAGACGGCAACTCCTTTCCGCCGTGTGTCCGACGAGGTGAAATAAACCGACCCCACCCAGTCCCTCTTCAATTTAGCATGTTCTGTGGCGGTTAAGTGGGTTTCCTGTAACAATGCTACTTGGGCCTTGCATCGTTTAAGGGCTTGCAAGATTTTTGTACGTTTCACCGGTGTGTTAACCCCCCCCACATTCCAAGTGACAAAATTCAAGTCAGACGACATGTAATAGTCTGCAACAGAGTGTCCAGTTGGCCATCATTGGTGGTACCACAATGTGTGCGGGGCAGCCCAGCCTCCACTCCGCACTTAACCAGCCATAGCGCCAAACTCAGGAGCATGTTTCTCCGGGAGCTACGTGTGATTTTCCTCACAATGAACATATGGTCTCGGTCTCCCCCACTAGGGCTTAGTACGACTTTCCCCTCCCCCCCCATCTCTCCCATCCCATTCCCTACCCCAGTCCCTACCCTTCCCCCCCAAAACCCCCTACAGCCCTCCTCCATCCCTCCTACCCCACCCTCTACCCCATCCTCTACCCCATTCCCCCCCCTTCCCCCCCGAAATCCCCTACCCACCAAACACATCTTATCCCTCAGTTAAGTGCACTGAGGTCTGAGCCTAAAGTGATGCCGTGGGGCAGCCCCAACCGCAGCTTCCCCCCCCTCTCAAGCAACTCCACACGGTAACATAACCACAGTGGACCTTAGACAGTCAGCCCCCCAAGCTGATGTATCCGAGTGACTAAGAGAGGCAAAGTAAAATAAGAAAAGGCAAAGGAAGAAGGAAGAAAGGAACAAGCAATACTAAAACACAAAGAAAACAGTAGACAGTAATTGAGAACAAGGGAAGCTCACTGCTCACAGTCCACCGCAGAGTTAGAGCAGGTATCAGCTCCGGAGGCAGGGGCCTCTAACCTTGGGCCTCTGCTAGGATGTTCTCCCAGTATGTTCGCTCTCCACAGCATCCAAAGCCAGCAGCGCCTCAAACAGCCATGTCCGGCTCCGGCCATTTCGTGAGAAATTGTTGCGCCGCACTCACAGTGTTGAAAACGTGATTCTGTCCCTGATGGGTAATGCGCAACGTAGCCGGGAATGCCAAAGTAAATTTAACCCGGCGTCGAAACAGTTCCGCACATGTTGGGCCAAACTCTCGTCTCCGTGCCGCCACGGGAGCAGAATAATCTTGAAACAGTAAGATTTTGCGATTCCCCAACAACAGCTCACCTTTTTTCCTGTATTCCTGTAGGATTCGCACTTTGTGCTGGAAGTTCAAAACGCGCAGAATTACAACCCTAGGGCGCTCAGAGGCCTCTCTTCGAGCACCCAGCCGGTGAGCCCGCTCAATTTTAAAGTGTGCCACTAGATCTGTTAGGCCCAGAGCTTCCGGCAGCCAGTGTTCCAGAAACGCCAACAGCTCCCGTTCTGGCTTCTCTTCACCAATGCCCACAATGCGAAAGTTGTTGCGCCGGGATCTATTCTCTAGATCGTCCAATTTCTGCTGTAGCTCCTGCAGCTGTTGCCGTTGGGCCGCAATTGTTCTGTCGCGGGCTCCCTCTCCTTCCTCCACACTCGCCACGCGGAGCTCTACTTCATCCATGCGGTTCCCAAACACCGTCAAAGCTTCTTCCATGCTGTCCAGCTTTTTGATTAGGAGGTCAAATTTGGGATCAAGTAACTTGACCACCTCTTTAGCTAGTTCAGCTGACGCCGAGTCGGCACTGTCCCCACTCGGCGAGGCCGGTTGTGTCATGGCCGCAGATGAGGGCCCCGCTCGTGCAGATCTTTCGCGGTCCTTTTTCTGTGCCAGAGGCATCGTAAGACGAGATATAAGGGGACTGCAACCTGCACCCGATCTTGTGGATATGACCCCGGAGGAGGAGGGAAGCAACTACCGAAAAGTCAAGATAAATTAGCTGATTAAGCGTTGAGGCTGCACCAGAGCGAGCGGGACACGTCCACCCTCACTCACGCATCACGTGGTTCCAATACTCCCCATTTAATATAAGGAATACACGTGGAAGGCCAAAATTGCTCACGTCCAGATTTGCACGTGCTCCCTGACAAAAACAGGTATTTCAAAAGTGTTCTTTAGGGCCATCCCTTTACAGGAAGAATGAATCTCCCAATGTTTATTTCCCCATCCAAATGGAAACCAGTTGAAGACAGACTCCTCTGTAGTTAATTTAGCAGCATCTACACGTCTAGGCTGCCAAAATAGACAACATACATGGGTAAGTACTGACATCTACATGTGTGTGTTGTGAAATGCTGGTACTTACATGCGTACGTTGCCAAGGTTCCTCCCCTCATTTTTCCCATGGGCAAATTGGTGAAATGGCTCCTCGCTCTGCATGTGGATATGAGTTTTAGAATCAGCTGTACTTTTAGCATGGCTGTTCCTATAATAACGGTGGAATTAATTACATCCTGACCTCAACGTCTCAATTCCGACCTCCACATTTTTCTAAAATGTGTCTTAAAGTGAACAGAACTACTGCTGCTTGATAATCATGCAGTCTTTTTGTTATGGAATATTTAAAAATGTTATTATGTAGTATTCAGTTTGAAAGAAATGCTAGAAGTAGAAACTGATTAACCAGAAGAAAAGCTGCAATCATGTAAAATTATTTTATTTCAAACAATGGATGTTGCTATTCTACTCAAAACTCCTAAAGCAACAGAGTGACCAATATGTTTTAGTTTAATATTTCAGTATTTAGCTAAAACATAATTTACTTTAAGGATATCTGTGACCAAAAAAGTTTGCTTTGTTTGCAGATTTCCTGAAGTTTTACCGATTTGTGTGTGTGTGTGTGTGTGTGTGGGTGGGGGGGGGGGGTTGTTTTTAATTTTTGCAAACAAAGTCTGGAGTTAGCAGTGGAAGAAAGGGGCCTGGATTAAAGGGAATTTCCTGACGAGTGGAGTTCCTGAGAAGTGGGTGTAGGTAGCGATGAGAGAGGAAAGGTAACAAGAAGCAACAGAATGAATGTACTTCTAGGTCCATTGGAGAAATTTGAACTGGATGCGGAAATGGATAGGAAGCCAGTGAGTTGGCTTTGAGATGGGGGGTTATGTGAGCTTAACACTGGTGAAAGATTAGCCATGCTGCTGAATTTTAAATAGATTGGTGAGAGATGATTCAGGAGCAGACCAGCAAGGAGCAGGCTGCAATATGCTAAATGGAAGGTGACTAGAGAATGGATAAAGGTCTTGGTAGTGTGTTCAGAAAGGAAGAGAAGAATTTTGTTGATGTTATAAAGAAACAACAGATTTTAGCTATCTGTTGAATATATACAGAGAAAGAGAAGTAAGAGTTAAAGACAACTTCAAGGTTGCAAGCTGAGAACACTAGGAGAATTGTAGCATTATTCACAGAAAGGGAGAAAGGAGCAAGGGGAGAGAGGGTTTAGAGGGAGTAATCAGGAGTTCTGTCTTGCCATCAAGGCCGGCCCGTCCATTGAACAAGAATGTTTTTTGCACAGGGCCCCACGTTTCAGGGGGCCCCGCGCAAAAAATATCTTGCATCAGCCCAACTAGGTTAAAAAACCACAAATCAGTTGCTGCTGCCGCTGCCGCCGTGGCAGCAGCAGAATCGAGCAACCCCCGGGGCCCCCCCTGCCCTGCAGAGTCCTCCATGCAGCCTCAGTTTCGGCTGTCAGAGCTGCGCGAAGAGAGAGAGCTTCTCCTCTCGCAGCTCTGTTAATCCCACTGTGGGGCTGATGGGATTTCCCATCAGCCCCACGGCGGGATTAATAGAGCCGCGAGAAAGGGAAACTCTCCCTTCGTGTGGCTCTGAAAAGCCCGCGTTGAGGCCACATGAAAGACTCTGCAGGGCAGGGGGGGCCCCGCAGGATGCTTGATTCTGCCGCTGCCACAGCGGCAGCGGCAGCAGCAGCCGGTTTGTGGTTTTTTTAACCTAACTGGGCTGATGGGGGGTTACGACTGGTAATGGGCTATGGGGGTGGGTTAGGACTGGTAATGGGCTATGAGGGGGTTAGAACAGGTAATAGGCTATGGGGGGCTAAGACTGGAAATGGGCTGATGGGGGGTTTAGGACTGGAAATGGGCTATGGGGGGTTACGAATGGAAATGGGCTGATGGGGGGTAACTAAAGGGAATGGGCTATGGAGGGGCTAAGACTGGAAGTGGGCTGATGGGGGATTACGACAGCAATGGGCTGTGGGGGGGAGGGCTAAGACTACAAGTGGGCTGATGGGGGGCTTATGACTGGTAATGGGCTATGGGGGGCTAGGACTGGAAATGGGCTGATGGCGGGTTAGGACTGGAAGTGGGCTGATGGGGGGGTTAGGACTGGTAATGCGCTATGGGGGGGCTAAGACTGGAAGTGGGCTGATGGGGGGCTTAGGACTGGTAATGGGCTATGGAGGGGCTAGGACTGGAAATGGGCTGATGGGGGGGGGGGGTTAGGACCTGAAGTGGGCGGAAGAGGGATCAAGATTGTCTAGTTTTTTGTTTTTCAGAATAGGTCTAATCGAGGCTCTCTTTTGGATGGTTGGCATAGTACCATGTGTGAGAGAAAAATTTGCTATATTTAGAATGTAGGGTGCTAGGAGTGGTTTAGTATTTTTGATCCAGCTAACTGGGCAGGGATCAAGACTAGAAGTGGTTGTGTTAATATCTGAGATCACCTTATCCAGTTCTTTTAGTGTTACAGTATGAAATTTATCCCATATTTTACCATACTCTAGTCCCCAGTTTCACTATGGAGGTCATTCCAAAATGTGAATTGGCTGCTTGGACATGGACTGGAGATGTTTTTCTTGTGAAAACATCTACAGCCATTTTCTGAAACCCTGGACCCGTGTACGTCCAAGGTGCTAGCACAGGTATCTCAGAACGTCTCTGGAAGGTGCAGAACGGGGGAGTGGTTAGCTGCAGAGACATGCAAAGTGTATTCTGGAAAGGCCTGTGTACATTTTCTGACATCCTTGCAGACATTCCCTATTATTCCTGTGGAGATGTGGAATAAGACCAGAATATTCTGCTTTGTGGCACAATTCATCCAATAGTGAAGAATGGTTGTGACAAATACGTGTTGACCTGGCATGACTACAGAGTGGAAAAACACAAGATGCAGTTTCTAAGAACAGAAAGCAGAAGTAAGATAATGTTGTAAGCAAAGTAAACATTAATAAACACTATTGATTGAAAGCAAGCTCTGCTTCGAGAGGATATTTATTTATTATTTATTTAAAAGGATTTCTATACCGCCTTTTCATTGAATCAAGGCGGTTTTCACGGCAAACAATCACAAATGTGTTTGGGGGGGGGGGGTCATGCAGTGTTCCATGTGTGCGAGTGTGTTAGGGTATATTAGATTCGTGATGCATTACTTACATTATGCGCTATTATACAAGTAGTGGGGGCGGGGGATTGGTCGTCTGTGTATATTTGAATCATGTAATGTCCCCATAGTGTTCAATGAATAGTGTTGTCTTTAGTTGCTTCCAGAAATCTTTGATGTCTGTATTTAGTCGAAGTTCGTCTGGTAGCTTATTCCAAATTGTTGGTGCAGCCAGGGAAAGGGCTCGTTCTGAGGTGTCCTTCCGTACCTTGGTTATCTCCTTTAGAGTGTTGACGCGGTTGGATGCGCCCTTTCTCCTTGGTCGAGTGCTGTTGTCAGGTTGTATGAGTGTCTGTAAGCTAAGGGCTGATGATTGTTGTTTAATTTTGAATATGTTTATGATTGTCTTATATTTGAAGCGTGCGGTGATTGGAAGCCAGTGTAGGTCTTTCAGGATAGGTGTGATGTGGTCTTGTCTTGAAGTGCGGGCTATTATTCGTGCTGCCGTGTTCTGTGCCAGTTGTAGTGGTCTGAGGGTCTGTTTTGGGAGGCCAAGATAGATCGGGTTGCATATGTATATAGTTTACCCTGTTTTCCAAGTTACTTGTTCCTGTTCAATGTAATGACCTGACTTTTGTTTATTGTCGGATACCATTTGTTTTATGTAAACCGCGCTGATCGCAAATAGTGCGGTATATAAGAAATGCAAATAAATAAATAAATTAAATAAGTCTAGGAGTGGTGTTATTAGGACCTGGCAGACAGTGCGGAAGTGTTCTGGGGCGAGGAGGGGTTTGAGACGTCGGATTAGGCTCATCCTGTGGTATGCATTCTTGGTGGTCTTGCTTATGTGAGATTGTAGATTCAGTTCGCTGTCCAGGGTTATTCCCAGGTATTTTACTTCAGTTTTTATGGGTATGCTTGTGTTCTTCATCATGATGTTAGGTGGGGAGATGAAGTCGGTAGTTCGGGTGATGATTAGTGCCTCGGTCTTGCTGTAGTTTATGGATAGGTTGTTGCTCTGGAACCAGTCGTTCATTTGCATGAGATAGTATGTTATTTTGGAGTAGTCTGGGTTGTCGATAGAGATGGGTGTATAAATCATTATGTCATCGGCATAGATTGTATACTGTATGTTATTTTCTTTCATGATGTTGCATATTGGTTGAATGTAGATGTTAAATAATAGTGCAGATAAGGCGGAGCCTTGTGGTACCCCCTGCTTGACTTTTATGGGCAGAGATTTGTTGGGGCTGATCTTGACCTGTATGTGTCTGTTGGTTAGGTATGATTGGAACCATTTCAGTGTGGATCCATGTAATCCAATGTCCTGTAGTCTGTCCAGCAGAGTTATGTGGTCTACTGTGTCAAATGCAGAGGAAATGTCTACGAAGATCATGAGTATCCCGTTCTTACAGTTGTCAATGAGGCGGAGTATGTCGTTGAAGAGATATAGTAGGAGGGTTTCAACTCCGTGGTTGGGGCAAAAACCGTGTTGGTGGATGTCAAGCGGTGCGTGGTTGTCAATATGCTTCCTGTAGCTGATGTTGCACTGTCTTCTCGATTATTTTTGCTAGTAGGGGTATGCTTGATATTGGCCTGTATGCTGCTGGGTTGCTCTTCTCGAGTGTGGATTTCTTTGGGATAGGTCTTATCGTGGCGAGCTTTAATTGATTCGGCATGAATCCTTGTGTCAGTGATCTTTGCACCATGTTGTGTATGGTGTGGATGAAGTTTGACTTGGTGGCTTTGATCCATTTCACTGGGCATGGGTCTGTTGGAGCTGTGCTTGTATTGAGTGTGGTTATGATGTCCGAGAGCTGCTCTTTGGATGGTGTGTTGAATGTGCCCCATGTTTTCGGTGGTGTGCTTCTCTTTGTGGGCGTGTTGAGTCTTGGCTGTAATGATGAGTGAAATTTTTCTTGGATGTCATCTGCAAAATTTTGTGGGTCTATTTGGACTTCATTTTCAGTCCCCTGTTCCTTGGTGAGGGTTTTCACTATTTCGAAGAGTTCCCTCGGCTTGTTGTTGGATTTAAGTATGATGTTTGTGTGGTATTCACTCTTAGTTTGATTGATGAGCTCATTGTATTGCTTTTGCTTTGTTAGGTATAGTTCCTATGTACTCGTTGACTTGGTGTGTCTCCATCTTCGTTCTAGTTTTCTGAGTTGCCTCTTTTCAGACTGTATTCTTTTTGAGTACCATGGCTTGTGTTGTAATTTGTTGCAGCGAGCTTTCTCTTGTCTGTATTCAGTGGCTTTGGCAGCGGTATTAATGATGTTGTTCCAGTTTGTGATTTGTGTTTCTAGATCCTCTTCTTCTGGTTGTAAGTTTGGTATAGTGTCCTGAAGGAATTGATCCCTGTCGAAACTCTTGAATCTTCTTTGTGTGGGTGGGATGTCCGGGTTCCCATCTTGTTTTTGTCGTTGTGTTGTTATATTTATTTTGTTATATTTATTTTGTCGTTGTGTTGTTATATTTATTTTGATCATGTGGTGGTCTGACCATGGTACAGGTGTGATGGAGGGGGTCGAGATGTGTCCTCCGTTGATTAGGTGGTTGGATGTGAAGATGAGGTCGGGTGAAGATCCGAGTCTGTGAGTTGGTGAGTTAATTATTTGAGTGTATTGTAGGGAGCTCATCGCTTGTAGGAAGGCTTCTGCGTCTTTGGTGTTAGGAGTGGAGGAGTGGCCTAGTGGTTGGGGCAAGGTACTTCAGGCCAGAAGGTTGGGGGTTCAAATCCCACTAGAGGACAGCAACCTTGGGCTGGAAGGACTGGGGTTTCTAGTCCCACAGGTGCTTCTTGTGGTCTTGGGCAAGCAACTTAACCCTCCATAGCCCATGTTCCCTGTAAAATAGTTATCTCCAAGTTATAATGCCCTGTTCAATGTAATTTCAGTTTGTTCAATGTAAACCACACTGATGCAGAATAGCGTGGTATATAAGAGAATGTAAATAAATAAATAAATGATTTGAGGTTGAAGTCTCCTAGTACTAGTGTAGGTTTGTGTTTCATGCTGATTGCACATACTGCTTCAATTGTGGAGGCTAGTTCATCAGATGGAGCATTGGGTGCTCTGTAAGTGAGGAATAGGGCTATCTGCTTGTTCTCAATAGAGATAGTATTGCATTGTTGGGTATCAGTGGCACTTCGTGATTTGAAGTTTAGGGTATTCCTTGCGATGATTAGAACTCCCCCTCCTCGCCGGTGGGTTCGTAGGCAGTTGAATGCTGAGTATGTGTTGGGTATTAATTGGTTGAGTAGTACATTGTCCGTGGGTGTGAGCCAGGTTTCTGTTATACATAGTATGTCTGGTTGTTGTTCTTCTATGTGGTCTGCAATTGTGTTGATCTTGTTTCGTATGGATCTGGCATTTATGAGCTCTATTGAAAATGTTATTGGGGTGTTTGTGGTACTGTGTGCTTCCTTTGAATGTCCGTGTCTGTTGTACTTGGTCTTGGTTTGAGCTTTGCGCCTGGATGCTTTGTGGGTGTTTGTGAGGATGTACTGTGGGATATATGATGAGGCTGAAAGGGGATAGACTCAGGAGTAATATGCGGAAATATTTCTTTATGGAAAGAATGGTAGATGCATGGAATACTTTCCCAGTGGAGGTGGTAGAGATGAGGACAGTATCTAAATTCAAAAAAGCATGGGACAAACACAGAGGCTCTTTAAAGGAAAAAAGGGTACTCCTCCAGCAATAAATTGGGTGATATGGAAAGGCAAACTGGATAGGCCACGTGGTCTTTTTATGCTGTCATGTTTCTATGTTTCTGTGTTCCTGGAAGAAAAGTCCACTCATCATTATTAAAGGACACATAATTATTAAAGGGCACTGGGTCAATCTACTGTTGACCCCTAGGATAAGTAGCATTGTAATATGTCTAACCTTTTGAAGCCTAACAGTGATAGAAATAAAGACGGCATGGAACAAACACAGTGGATCCCTTTAGATCAAGAGGATAAAAGCACACAAAACAAAAATATGTTTTATATTTCAACCCATAGAGGGGGTTGACCTGCACGGAGTGGTGGTCACAACCCTAAACTAAGGCATAGAGGTGAGTGTCCTGCACTGAGGGTCAGGTACAACTACCCTAACTACCTTACTTGGCAGACTAGATGGAGCACACTGATCTTTATCTGCCATCATATACTATGTTACTATGTTACTTGTGGCCTGGATTGGCCACTGTTTGAAAAATGGGTCTCAATTTGCCAAGGCTACTACATGGTTAACAGAGCTCTAAACTATTTAACTGCATTCAACGGCATTAACATGTTTAGTGCTGCTGGATATTCCAGAGTAATGCTGCTACATGCCCCGATGCTAGCTACTTAGCATTGGGGCATGTTGGGGGCATTCTGGAAGTGGTACTCGGGGACAAGCAGGCAGTGGCAATATCCAGCTGCTGCCTGATATATCATAGTGGCCAAAGTTAGGAATAGCACAAGCTGTCCTAAATATTGCCGTGGAAGCTAACTGGCCAGTTACTGAATATTTACGTTGCCCAGTTAGCTTCTGCGCCATGCAGGGTTGTCAAGCAAACCCAGATATGCAATACTGGTGGCCGGATATGACCCTGGCAGTGAATATCTGGGTTAGGTCCTCAGCGGCGATGGCTAGACGATGTACTCATGCTAGCCACCACTGCAGAATATTGGGCCCATGATACAGGGTCTGATGGACCCTTGGTGTGGCCCAGTATAGCAATTCCTATTTTCTTCTGTTCTTATTTGAATACAAATACTATGCATACACAGCAGTGCACACATACACATAAGAGACACTCGTGTTCCACAGAGATTACACTCTTTTCACAACAGACAGCAGAATAAACAGGGGGCTAGGGCAAATCTCAAAGACAAATGATTAAATTGCACATGGGTGTAGATAAGCAAGTAAGGATGTTGTAACCTAATGGTTAGAGTATTAGCTTAGGAACCAAGATTCCAGTGTTCAATTCCCACTAGCACTTCTTGTGGCCTTGAGCAAGTTGCTTAACCATCCATTGGCTCTGAAGAATCAAGTCATCAATGTCCCTGTACATTACCAAGTTTATCTTACAATGTAATCCACTTTGACTAAAATTCTAAAGAGATATAAAATAACTTGTTAAATACATATATAAGTAAAAGTCAAATGAACTATCTGAGAGGATTGATGTTGGAGAAGTGACTGGGGGCTTGTGTTGCTGGTGGAAGGGGATCAGGGTGGACATAGAGAATGGGAGCAGTGGTTTTACCAAGCTGCTCCCATGTACAGTACCTGTGGGGTATAGTTGTGCCTTTTTCCCTATGTGCCACCTTGTAAAATTTCTGTAATCACAGGGAATGGTGAGATATCGATGTGCAGTCCTGCATGTCTTTACACATATTGTGAAAGGGGCTCGGCATCTGGCAGAAGATCTTGACAAATACAGTGGGACTATTCAACATCCCAGTCTGTTTTCATTAATATCCATCTCCACATCCTATCCAGTATAGGCATTTAAACATATACACTATCCATACTATCCAACTGTACATATAACAGTAAATATCACTGCTATATGTGTAGTTTCAGATTGCCACCTAAATCCACGCATCTACTAATTGGCTTGATGGTGTGTGGTTCAATGACGAGTGACATACTTTCCTGGTCAAGCCCTACAGAACTGCCAGGAGGCAGTATTGTGAGTGAAGTTATGATAACAAGTAGCCAGGATGTTATCAGGAGAGATATGGCAAAGCGTGCACTAATGGCAAAAAACCATTTGAGACAAGGTTTTCCCTTGGTGTTCTTTTTTAATTGTCTTTGCTATTATTTCTTATGTCAGAAATACATTGCATCATGCCCCTTCCTCTGTACTCCCACCCTGGCCCACTCAGACCTCCACACCTCACACACACCCCCAAACCCCACCCCCACAGCCAATGCCCTCACACTCACCCTAACCTCACAACACTATACTATCCCCACATATCCCACCATCCCCCAAGCACTATACTCTCTCTACTACCCTGCCCATGGCCTCTGCCCCTCCCCTTGTCCTTCCCCTTCACAGAGAGCACATGCACCAGGGCCTCTATAACTATGATGTTAGGGGGAGGGTGATATGCTACTAGAGTCCGAGCTCCCACTATTGTCGGTCGCTTTCTCAATGGCATCATAAAAGGCCGGGAAGACCATGGCTGCACCCCTGCCCTGTGGAACGGGTCCCAGAATGTTGCTGAGCTGTGCACTTGCTGCACCAGATGTGGAGGCCTGAGTGTAGTGGGCCGCGTGGACACCCCACTGGAGCTAGGCCCACATACAGTGGTTGCAGTGCTGGCAGCACTGGTGGCTGAGGTATTGGCTAGAGTGGCCACTGACTGGCATGTGCAGGAGAGAGTTGCCAGGATGTACACCAGGCAGGCATGGGTCTAATGCAACTCATGCAGAAAGTCACCCACAGTGTTCCGTAGGAGGCTGATGGACTTGTCGAGGTGCTGTGGCCTCCAGCTGGCACCTCTACAATGCAACGCTCTGTTGGAGGAGCTCAAGTTTTCCACATGTCTGTGCCTGGCGGCCCTCCTGATATGCCAGAAGCCTCTCCATACACTGGATCAGCTGCTTTGATGTTCCTGTGCTGGTGCGTGCCTCCTGACTGTTCCCAGCCTGCTGTTCATCTGGAGCTAGGGAGGGTGCCAGGAGCTTGATTTCCTTGCCATTGGTGTCCCTGGCTGCTGGCAGCTGCCTGTCATAGTCTGCAGGATCAGTACTTTCTTCCCCCTAGCAGCGTCCGAGAGCCTTGCAGCTGAAGTGGCTAGAGTCTCTGGAGGTTGTAATGGTTGATCAGCTGGGGTCCTCTCTGGATTCCAGTCAGCAGCATCACCACCTGTGAAGACACACAGCACTCATGTTAGCCACAAGGTATGATCTTCCTATTACCCACAGGCAGTGTATCAGCTGAGGGATGGCAGTGTATCAGCTGTCAACATGACACAGTTGACCACATCATAACAAGGCCAAATTGAGGGCTGGGGACTGCTGTCCCATTATGCAATGCTTTTCTCTGTAAAAGGGAAGCAAATATCACATATGCTAACTCACAATCTACACAGCCCCAGAAACAGCTATCCAGGTGGCATATGTATATTGTACCCCACAGCAAGCACATGCCCTGAGCAGGCCTCAAACAACAAATCCTCAGGTTATAGGGCATTCACTGTGACAAATGAGTTATGACAGATTCCCAATGCTCAATCCCCAAACATTTGTGACTGGCCAGCCTTGCTGTGTCCACATTGAGAAGTGGAAAGTGCTGCATGCATGGCAAGTCTAGAATGGCACTGCCACCCTGTTTTACAGAGTTACTCACCAGAGCACCCTTTTCCTAGGAGAAGTAAGCAAATACTGACTAATTGGAGATCTAGGAATGCCCTCGCAGCCAATAAGCCATGGCCCCACCTCTCTATTCTGCCACTGCTGAATGAAGGGGAGGGACAGTGGAGCGGTAACATATCTCATCTTTCATCTTTATTATTATCCGAAATACCGCCCTAGGCAGCAAGGCATCAGAGCGGTTTACAAAAATCAAAACATCTGGAAGAGAGGAAAGGAATGCCAGTTGTTGACAGGACAGCTGAAATAGAAGAGAGAAAGAAGGGAGAGCCAGTTGGAAGCAGGGAACTATCCTAAAGGGGGGCAGAAGAGAGGAAACTAACCTGGTGTGGAAGGGGGAAGGTCATAAGCGAGCTGGAACAGATGGGTTTTGAGAAGAGAATTGAACCAGGTGTATGAAAGTTCAGCATGCAGACAGATAGGGAATGAGTTCCATAGAGCGGGGGCAAGGAAAAACAAATGCAGAATGGCGTGTCTGTTCTAGATGTACATGGGAGATAGGAGAAGGGTCAGATGGTGGGTGTATAAGGATCTGAGGAGGCGGTGGGGGGAGTGAAATTGAAGGATATTGGAAAGGTATTGAGGAGTGCCTATATGAATTGCCTGGTATGTGCCAAAGTGAGGACTTTATAGTCAATGCGGAATTTTATGGGGAGCCAATGAAGACGAATAAGGGTAGGTGTTATGTGCTCGTGAAAAAAGGAATAGGTGAGGATCTGTGCTGCTGTATTTTGAAGGAGCTGGAGGCGGCAAAGTTGGTATTGAGGAAGACCAGCAAGTGCGCATTACAATAGTTGAGTTGCAAAATCACTAGAGACAAAAGAAGGGTTGTGAGAGAGTGTTGGTCTAGAGAGGAACGAAGAGCTCAAACCTGGCGAAGAAAAAAGAAGGACCACTAAACCAGAGAGGAGAGATGCTCATGGAATGTTAAGGAGGAGTCCAAAATAATACTGAGGTAGCGGAGGGATTAAACAATGGGAATTGGGGAGTGGGACAGAAGAGGAGCGATTGTGGGCCTAGGGATGTGAAAAGTGAGCCAAATAGCAGAGCATTTGGAGGGGTTGAGGCAGTCAGAAACAGTAGAAAGGCTAGTGTTTAAAGGGGCTAATTCCAGGGAGAGGGAGTCTATATGGAAGAGAAAGAGGATATCATAAGCATAAAGATAGGTTGAGATGCCATATTGTTGGATCAATAGGGCAAGTGGGACTAGAAAGATGTTAAAGAGGAGAGGGGCCAGCACCAACCCTTGTGGAACACCATAGGTGAGGGGGACAGGCAGCTAACGAGGCTGCTGCGTATTTCACAGAAAAGGAACGTGAGGAGAGAAAAGACCAGAACCATTGCAATTTTGTGCCTTGGAGCCCGCAGTCAAAAAGACAGGAAAGCAGTAGTGAGTGGTCCACCAAGTCGAAGGCCGAGGAAAGATCCAATGAAATCGAGAGTGAGATGTTAACTTGTTCGTGAGCGATGTGCACTTCATTTAATAAGGAGAGGAAAATAGTGTTTGTTCTATGGCCAGAATGGAATCCAGATTGACAGGGGTGCAGAAATGAGTAGAGTCGAGGTGTGAGGACAGTTTTGCAAAAACAAGTTTCTCCAAGACTTTAGAAAGAAAAGGAAGATTGGAAATGGGGTGCTAGTTGGCGAGATCATCAAGGGGCAGGGAGGGTTTTTTGAGGATGGGACAAATGGTAGCATGCTTCCACAGGGAGGGAAAGACACCAGAGACAAGACTGAAATTAAAGATATAAATTACGAAGGGAAGGAGGGCTAGGGAGGGCTCTGTGATCGAGGATGAAGGGATAGGGTCGGAAGGGCAGGTGGTCTTGCAGGATGAGTTGAGAGTCTTCAGAAGAGCAGTCATTGCTCATCTGATATCATGCTGAAGGGCATACCACACACACCTTGTATGACTGAGAGCAGGGGCGGCCCAAGGGGGTGCGGGGCCATGTGCGGAGACTGGGTGTGGGGCCTCATTTGCATAATGGGGCCTCATTTGCATGAATATTTGCATAATGTTACCATACACTAACTTTTAGTAAACATGCCTCTTAATGAGTGTATGGATAAAGAAAGACTAAAAGATTTCTACATTACTATAATCCAGTGTCAACCACCAGGCACATTAGGAATTACTACAAACACTGCCCATTTAGAACCCATAGAAAACCCACTGTATTATAAGAGCACTACCAGGACTCACAAAGCACAATACTCTACCTATCAAAAGGCAACACTACAAATATTAAACCAATACATTTCAGAGAATAACAATACATGACCTACTGGGGAAAGAGAACAAGTGGCAATGTCAAATAGGAATTACATAAACAGAATACCTCAGCTCAGTTACACATGCAGAACATAGACCATTACCAAACAAGGAATCACAATTTAGAAACAGGAAGACAATAATTCAACTGGGAACCACAAAAGCCAAACTTGGAATGTACAACAACACTAGAAATAAAACTATAAATTAATTTCCTCTTGTACTAAACAAAGCGCAGACGTTAATGATGCACATTTCCCAGAGCTGACATATTCCACTTAATAAATTTAAAATAAAGAGATATTTTTCTACCTTTTGTGCATTTTTTTTCAGTTGCAATTGCTCCAGCCACTTTCTTCTGGTTTCTTCGTGTCTTCTGCTAACTCTCCATCGTCTGCTGTCCATTTGTCCTTTCTTCTCTCTTCTAGTTTTTTTTCCATTCTCTCTCTACATCTGCTTTAACATACTAATCTTTCTCCTTTTGCTCTTTCCTCATTCCTATTTCATCCACTCAAATTTTACCCCTCCATCCTCAATCCCCACTTACTCTCCCAATATCCGGCCATCAGTTTCCCATCAGTGCCAGTGGCTTAACAGAGCTGCGAGAAAGGGAAATTCTCCCTTCGCGGCTCTGAAAGCCGGCACTTAGGGAGCTGAGACCTCATGGAGGACTCTGCCGGGCAGGGGGCCCCGCGGGACACTCGATTCTGCCACTGCCACGGTGGCAGCGGCAGCAGAAGCAAGTTTTTTTTTTTTTTAAATTTACTGGCAGATGCAGAATGTTGTTTGCACGGGGCCCCCTGAAACACGGGGCCCTGTGCAAACAACATTCTTGCACAATGGACGGGCCAGCCCTGACCGAGAGACCAGGGTTTGATTTCCACTAGCACTTCTTGTGGCCTTGGGCAAACCACTTACTCTCCATTGCCTCAGAAAAATCCAAGTAATCAGTGCCCCTGTTTAATGTACCTTACTGAGTTAAGTTAGATTGTAAACCATTTTGACTAACATGATGAAATGATATAAGAAACCTGTGCAATAAATAAAAGCTGCTTTGGTGACAGTGGCACTACTGCCAACCTAGCAACTGTAGTACTGTACAGATCAGTTCTGAGACCATGCTTGGACACATGCCTGGCATATGGTTGCAGTTGCTGCAGGACACCTCTTTGGTCACCCACAAACATGGCTACATCTTGGTCCACAGCCCTGGTCCCTCTTAATTCTATAAGAGATGTTAGCTCCAGTAAACCATGTCTGGGACATTCCTGCTAAGGCATTGTTTCTACAACATAACCAGCAATGTAACACAGGCCAAATGGGAACCTGATATCTGAGTGCAAAAGCTCTGTCCTGCACACCTGAGCGATGCCTTGGATATCTGGCTGTACCAAACTGACCTAGTCTAACTTGTAAGATATCCTCACCCTCACGGTATCCCTCCAATGGTTGTGATTCAACCTCTGCACCACTGGGCATGCATTTGCATGGTTACTGCCCAATATTGGTAGCTAAAAAATACCAAAAAATACAAACAAACCCCCGTTCAGGGTAAAATACAGATAAGAAACCCCAACGTGATAGAGAAGAACCCCTTAATATCTTTTTATCTTTTTGTCTGAGCAATCTTTCAAAAGAAAAAGGAATCAAATCCTTCCCCTCACCGTGATTACTCCTTTTATTTAATTCAGAAGCAGTGTGACATATTTAAAACACTTAGCTGTATGTTGTAAGCTTTATCCACGAGCTTAAGGATACCACGGAGTCTACGATGAACGACGTAGCACGTTTCGGGTCAGAAAAATCATGACCCTGCATCAGGTTAAACAATCTGCCTACAAGATAACATACTAGGCCAAGAACAACAAATAAAACGGCACATTGATTAAATTAAATTAAATTAAATTAAAACACATTTAAAATGCTACATTAAATACAAAAGCAGAGTACAATCATTCTAGAGCTTGGTGGAAGCCTTGGCTACTTGTAAGATGCCTTCCAGCATCAGCTTTTGGTGCTGATGTACCCACTGCTGCATCGCTGGCATCAAGCCATCTATGAATTTCTCCAACAAGATGAGTTTGGCTACTTCAAGTTTGAATTTTTTTTCTGGTTATAGTCACTTCCAGGAGACATCCTCAATTGATAAAATAACCTACTTGGACTCTTCTCTGGTTGGAGGGTTCCCTTTTGTAATCATTGTCTGTAGGCCTCAGATATCCACCCTTCCTTTTCTATGATGGAGCCTTTAACTTATGCATTGGTCACTCTCCCCTCAGGTTGGCCTCCTGGAAAGCAGCTTGACTGCTGCCAGTCAGTAGATTACCTAGGTAAGTTCATAAAAAAATATTCCAGATTGTCTTCAGAGGTCATCTTGGGCACGACTGATACTGGAGGAGTTGGTTAGCGAATCACTCCGTGGACTGCTTGAGATGTCAGAGCTGGTGCAGCTTCTAACTGTTTTGGAAAAGCTTACAGCTGCTCCAATTGAGCCTGTATCATTTTCATCCGTCTGCAGCGGCCTTCTGCCAAGATTATCTACAGTTGATGCTGTCGCACCCCTGCAAAGATTTCTGAAATTGCTGCCCCCCCCCGCCCCTCAACTAGAATCTGGATCAGCCTTTCCATTGTGGACTATTTCTAGTCTTGTGCACAGAACTATTTTATAGTAAAAAAAAAAATCCTGCTTGTTGGCTCTAACTGCACTTTTCTGGTGTCTCCCTACTAGGCGGGGGCACTCTTTTTTGCCCTACAATGGCTCTCTGCACTCTAGAAAATCGAGCGGTCGGTAGGCAGAGCGAGGACAGTGACAGCTGCTATCCTGTTAGTGGTGATAGTTTTAGCACTTAAAATTCGGACAAGTGAATGGCTGGTTAGTGCAATATAGTGAATATTGCCACTGGCTGGATAGTTTCTCCAGTGTCTGACCAGCCCAGATATTTAGCAGCGGAAACCAGCTATGGTTCACAGCTGAATATCCAGTCTTAATTAAAGCCGCAGCAACTAGGCACTTTATTTAATATGCCTCCCCCCCCCCCCTTAGAGTTCAGAACACAAACAGAAGTCTATCTTAGAGACCTCCCTAACAGGCCAATAAGCAAGTTCCAAAGGGTTTCTGAGCAGTCTCTGGCAAATATGTAAATAGCTTGCCTTGTCCTGCAGACTAATAAACATCAAAGTTCTCCTTCACAGAGCAACAAAAGTGTCCTTACCCGCAGGTAATTAATGTCATCGAGGCTACTTCTTCCAGAGTTTCTAAGGGTGGTTCATCCCAATGAGTGAGATTTACACACCAACGAGTGAGAATGAGGGCTAATGAGTGAGGTTTTTCTTATGGCACATTCAAGGTATAAATTGGGAAGATCTGCAAGTTGTATTGCTTTGCATATGAAGGATCATCCCAAAATGATAAATATTTTTTTTTTTAGTGCCATTGAATCAGTGTTGATTCATAACAACCCAACTACCTCTGGGTTTTCTTGGCAATGTACCACTGGGAGTAGATTACCTGCCTTTTCTTCTGTGGCAACGGAGAGTGAAGTGACTTGCCCAAAGTCACAAGGAGTGCTAGTGGGAATTGAACCCTTGATTATCTGAGCACTAAGCAGTTGCTCTAACCACTAGGCTACTCCTCCACTCCTACAATAATGTCTAGTTATCTTCATTTTAATTTTAACTTCTAATTTTTAACTCCACTCCAGAGCAGAGCTAGGGAATTTTTCTGTAGATCTCAAGATACAAAACAAGTCCAATTCTGGTTTTATCTCACCATAACCCTCTTCATTACCAGATATACAGTATTGTGGAATAATACGAAAACCTTACAAAAGTTGCTCAGGCTGGATTAAATCTAGCATTCCATAGCAACACCAACAAGGTACCACTTAGGAAAAAAGGTTGTACGATAAATATTGCAGTGGGTCCTATAACATCAATATGCCTAGTGGCGGATTACTACAGATCCCAAAACAAATACTTGATGCTCTAGATATCAGGCCTCAGCCACACATGCTACACCAGTGCTTCCCAAACGTTTTTCCAAGTTGACCCCATTTTAGGTGTCAAATTCAAGAGATCCCAGATGGTAAACATAGAAACATAGAAATATGACGACAGAAAAAGACCACATGGCCTATCTAGTCTGTCCTTCCATAACAACTACAACAGTCCCCTTTTTACCTTTAGAGATCCTCTGTGTTTGTCCCATGCTTTTTTGAATTCAGTTACTGTC